>PVJL010006426.1:0-92291 GCA_004026885.1 Lyroderma lyra | reverse complement strand
CGTGTGTGCGTGCGTGTGTGCGTGCGCGCGTGTGTGTGCGCGCGTGCGTGTGTGTGTGTGCGTGTGTGTGCGTGTGTGCGTGTGCGTGTGTGCGTGTGTGTGTGTGCGTGTGTGTGTGTGCGTGTGTGTGTGTGTATGCACGCGCGTGTGTGTGTAATGTTTAGTAATAGGTAGCTATAACCCAGATAAATGCAGACATGTTACAGATAAGCATATACACAGTGGTGTTTCCGTCTCCAGGCTGGTTAAGTAGAATCGTTGTCCCTGATACCGTTTCTGTTGGCTTTTGCGGTGGGACACGGAGACCACGAGCGTTCTCCCTTACGAGGTTTTTAACGAGTTTATCGGAGCAGCTGACCTACAAAGGGAGCTTAAGGATCTGGGCTGTTTGGGATGTCTGACTGAGGGCAGTCCGTGAACTTCTGAACGAATTCTAGAAAGGACATTGAACCCGTTCTAGAAGTCTGTTCTAAACGATTAGGCTTTTTATCGATGCTTTTCTTTAAGCTGAAGTGGTTTCTGGAGCCAAGTGAGGAACAGGACTGCTATCTTACTGGTTTTTCTCACCACACGAACCAACAGTAAGTGGAAACCTACAGGCTTGTTCAGGATGATATTCTAATGACATGATCACCTACAGGAAAGGAAAATACCAACACCAAATCAGCGATTATTAAAAATACCGTGCGGGGGGAGGGGATCAAAAATGATACTGTCACTCATTGGTGGTAATTATGTAAAGGGGCAGAAACTTAATCAACATCATTTCGATAACAGAAAATAAGAGTCTTAAGTCAATTTATCTATTGTATTTCTAAAAATCTACCCAAGGAAACACTAAAGATATAAAATAAAAAAATCTTTAAGTCATAAAGAAGGCAGTAGAAACAAATTAAGAATTTAAACACAGGAAATGCTTAAGTAAACTGTTGCATAGCTAATTTGTGATGAAATATGAAGCCATATAAATGAAGTTTATGAAAACTATATACTAACATGAAAAAAATCCAAGTGATAAAAATAGCATAAAAAGATTTAAACAATACAATCATAACTATGCAATAAACTCCCTTATGTCCTCCCCAATAATCATAAACAGGAAGGAACATCAATAAAAATTAACATAATACTAATTGGCTCCAGATGATTAGTTTTCCAACTTTTCTGTACTTTCTAAATTAATCTACACTGGGATTGTGCTACTTTTCTAACCGAAGCAATCTATTGAACTCTTTGTTAGAAAGAAAAATCAATATCATCAAAACGATGTTAAAATGGCATAGAGATTTTCTAAATTTTTTGATGTTGTGTTGGGCATAATGTGATTTTAAAAGATGAACCACTGAGTATATTCAAGGGACAACATTTATCTTCTGTATTTAGATCATGCTTTTTTTCTCTCTATTAGATACTAAAGTATTGTTTCTCTGACACCTGCTCCTACTCATTGGCCGGATATGCAGAAATGGTTAATGGTGGTCCTGTGCGAAAACCACACAGCTGACCAAGAGCACACTGAACATGCAAGAGCTCCACGATGCTGTCGTTTGTCACCTTCCTAATGAGTGGGGTTTTAAGCTATGGCAGTGTCTTATAAAATGGATTTTTGCCTTCCTGTTTACAAAGTGTGCTGGGATAGGTTTCAGATATTAGCTACTTTTCTCAACTCAAGTTCAAAGTTAAGAAACTTCTCTCTTTTATGTTCCAAATGATACTCAACATGATTCCGGGTGAGCATGGTGATCTATTAATGATTCTATCTACAGGTCTTAAAAGCTGTGCTTCTTTGTTCTCAGGTTAGTCTTTCCTATCTAAGCACCACCGGATAAATTATCTTTAAACTTTTTGACAGGGAAACAGGCAGAACGACGAAGGAGGAAGAAGAAAGTGTCTCAGAAAGTGCATTGCAGTAAAAGATAAAATGAAAAGATGACATTCCAATGCCATGTCACGTGGGGACACTCGTTCTTAGCTTGGTAGAGGAGAGGGCAGGTACACGGAATTTTAGAGTAAATAACAGTTCAGGTATCACTGGATCAACAGCATTCATGCGAACCGAGTTAGAGTTCACTCCGGAATGGACCAAGCAAGTATATATTGTTTTCAAGAAACAAGAAGTTTTACGAGTTAACAATGTGTGTGGCACCACCGTTACAAATACTAATATTTAACCAGGGTTAGTATTAAAATGAGCTTCCAAACCATGAGAATCTATCAAAAACCAGTGGTGGGATTAAGTAAGAATCACGGAGAACTGTATTCTCTCTAGAAAGTGGTGCCCAACCTTGTGGCTTCCCTGGGCCACATTGGGAGAATTGTCTTGGGCCACACAGCAAATACAGATATTGAACTTAACCTTGCATCCCAGGGATACATCCCACTTGATTACGGTGTGTGGTCTTTTTAATGTATTGCTGAATTCGGTTTGCTAATACTTTGTTGAGGATTTTTGCATCTGTGTTCATCAGGGATATTGACCGATAATTTTCTTTTATTTTTGTAATGTGTTTGTCTGGTTTTGGAATCAAGGGAACGCTGACCTCACATACTGAGCTTGAGAGCCTTTTCTCCTCTTGAGTTTTTTGAAATAGTTTAAGAAGAAGAGCTGTTAATTCTTCCTTGAATGTGTGGTACATTCACTAGTGGAAACATCCGGCCCAGGAACTTTGTTTTGGGGGAGTTTTTTGATTCCTGATTTGATTTTGTTAGTAGTTACCAATTTGTTCAGATTTTCTGTTTCTTCTTGACTCAGTATCGGAAGATTTTATGTTTCTAGGAATTCATGCATTTCTTCCATATGGTCCAGTTTGTTGGCATGTTCATATCATTCTCTTATAATCCTTTGTATTTTTGTGGGGTCAGTTGTCTCCTCTCTTTTATTTCGGATTTAATTTATTTGAGTTCATTCTTTCTCTCTCTTTCTCTCTTTGATGAGTTTTGTTAAAGGCTTGTCAATTTTATTTATCTTTTCAGAGAACCAGTTTTCAGTTTTATTTTTTTTTTAATATTCTATTATTTTTTTCATTTCTGCTCTGATATCTATTATTTCTTTCCTTCTACTTACTCTGAGTTTGTTTGTTGTTCTTTCTCTAGTTCCTTTAGGCATAATGTTTGATTGTTTATTTGAGATTTTTCTTGTTTCTTCTTTTTTTTTTTTTTTGTATGTGGATAGTTCCCTGGCCGAGAATCGAACCTAGGCCGCAGCGCTGACAGCGCCAGCGACGAAGCCTTAAGCCACTACACCACCAGGGAACTCCAAATATGGTAATTCCATCTACAATTTTTTTTTTTTTTTTTTTTTTTTTTTTTGGCTTTTTGGTACGTGGGTAGCTCCCTGACTGGGAATCGAACCCAGGCCACAGCACTGACAGAACCAGTGCCGAAGCTTTAAGCCGCTACACCACCAGGGAACCCCTTTAGGAAAGCCTGTATTGCTGTGAATCTCCCGCCTAGGACCGCTTTCAAAATGTCCCACAGATTCTGTGTTGCTGTGTTTTTATTCTTATTTGTCTCAACGTATCATTTGATTTCCTCTTGGATCTCGTTGTTAACCCATTCATTGTTTAGTAGCATGGTTTTTAGCCTCTGTGTTGGTGTGTTTTTCAGTTTTCTTGTTATAATTGATGTCTGGTTTCATACCATGGTGGATGAAGTGGATGCTTGATATGATTTCAATTGTCTTAAATTTTCTGTGACTTGTTTTTGTGGCCTAACATCTTGGTCTGTCCTGGAAAATCTTCCATGTGTACTTGAAAAGGGATGTATATTTTGCTGCTTTGGGGTGAAATACTCTAAAAATATCAATTAAATCCATCTGATCTTATGGGTCATTTAAGGTTGCTGTTTCCTTGTTGATTTTCTGTCTGGATGATCTATCCATTAATGTCAGTGGGGTGTTAAAGTCCCCTACCATTACTGTATTACTGTTGATATCTCCATGTGTGTCCATCAATATTTGCTTTATAAATTTATGTGCTCCTGTGTTGGCTGCCTAAATGTTTACAAGGGTTGCATCTTCTTCTTGGATTGATCTTTATATCATTCTGCAATGTCCTTCTTTGTCTCTTGTTGTAGCTTTTGTTTTAAAGTCTATTTTGTCCAATTGAGTATTGTTACCTGAATTGTTTTTGTTTTCATTTGCATAAAATTTATTTTTTCCTCCACTTACTTCCAGTTTGTGTGTATCTTTTGATCTGAAGTTGCTCTCTTATAGACAGTATGTATATCGGTCCTGTTTTCTTATCCATTCAGCTGCCCTGTGTCTTTTGATCGGATCATTTAATTCATTTCTATTTAAAGTGATTATGGATAAGTATGTATATATATTGTCATTTTACTGTTTATATTTATGATCTATTTCCCCTCCTTCTTCTTAAGGAAGTCCCTTTAACATACCTTGTAATAGTTGTAATAGTGGTAATGAACTCCTTTAGCATTTTCTTGTCTGGGGAGCTCTTTATCTGTCCTTGAATTCTAAATGACAGCCCTGCTGGGTAGTCTTGGTTGTAGGTCCTTGTTTTTTATCACTTTTATCACTTTGAATATTTGGGCCAGTCCCTTCTGGTCTGCAAAGTTTATATTGAAAATCAGCTGCCAATCTTACGGGAGTTTTCTTATAGGTCACTAACTGCTTTTCTTTTGCTGCTTTTTAAATTCTCTCTTTGTCTTTAACATTTGGAATTTTAATTATGATGTGTCCTGGTGTGGGCCTGTTTGGGTTCATCTTGTTTGGGTGGGACTCTCTGTGCTTCCTGGACTTGTGTGTCTATTTCCTTCTCCAAGTGAGGAAATTTTTCAGTATTTGTTTCATCACAGGCTTTACAGTGCCTTGCCCTCTCTCTTGTCCTTCTGGTGCCCCTATGATGCGAATGTTGTCGTGCCTGACGTCATTCCAGAGGTCCTTTAAACTATCCTCATGTTTTCACTGTTGAATGATGTTTTCTCTTTCTGTTTCTGTTTCCATATTTTTTCCCATGTTAAAAGTTAGTTTGATTCTTTCAAATTTGTAAGAGTTATATTATCAATTTGAATAAAATGTTTTGGGTATATGTAGATATATCCACATTTGAATTTATTTAAAATTTGTTTATTATTGCTCTCCTTTCCAAAAATTATGGTAACTGGAGTGTGTGTGTGTGTGTGTGTGTGTTAGTGAAAGAGCAGAATTTGAAACTCTAAACCAAATTACTGTTAACAGTGACTTTGTTTGAAACAGTGGATATTTTAGAAGTATATATTAGAAGTAATTAATCAGAATTAAATGTCATACTTCATTTGAAATATAAAACGTGGCTTTGCTAAGAATAAAGAATTAATTAAGAACAAATAATTACACTCATAGAAACAGATCCCTTCTCATTGAAAGAAAAGAATGAATTCTAGTTGTCTTTGTTAATTGAATTTCATTTAATTATAAGTATATACTTTTCTTTCTTTTAGTAATGCCTTTTTACTTATTTCTATATTCCTCAAAATGATGACAAATTTCAGATAATATATTTTCTCTTGGAGGAATAGTAGTATGAAAATTTGTCAGCTTACCTGGTAGTTAGGTGTGATAGAATTACAATGATTCATTGAGATACACTGTTTAGAAGGGAGTTAAACACTTAACATATTAGCTGCAACACTGTATCATTAACTTTGTATTCATGCACATACTGCCATATTCCTCCTGAAGAGAATCACCAGCTTGAAACCTGGCCCAGTAACTATTAACAAGTGAGTATTCTGCAAGGACATTCTCTGAAAATTGCTACAAAGCATCTCGTTTTCCATTAGTTACACTCAAATATCCGTGTACTGTACCCAGTAATTAAGTTAAATATCAATTTTAGTCACTGCATCCTCAGTACATAATTTGTGTAATGCAATTGCAGCAGTATAATATCCAGTAGCTAAAATGCCTTAGTTAAGTGGAATTTTAACTGCTGGAAATTGAAACACAGAAAATCACCATACCTGCCCTCAAGTAGTTAAACCAAGAGATTTGTGTTTGAGAATGCGAGAGTAGAGAGACTGGTTTAATCCACATGTTTCAGGAATATGTCGTAAGGCCAACTTATAATGTCCCTGTTGGTTTATGTCTTCGGTTTTAAAATAAGGCTACTGATTGGGATTTGATTTAGAGAGATGATGAGGAATTTCCTTAAAGGTAAAACTGTCACTCCAGCGATTAAAAAACTGAACCTGAAGTTAAGTTTGAATGCTGTTATCCTAAAAGAGAGCAGAGGTTAATTTGAGGGTTGGGGAGGAAGTATCTTCACTTCGCCACTTTTCCAAGAAAGGAGCTTGCACACGGGAATGCTTTGTCATTTAAACTACAAGTTGCAGCTTTTCAATTAGAAGGGGTTTCAGATGACAGGTTTAGAGTCTCTGCATCTCACATGAATGGAGCAATTGCCTTGTACATCGCTTGGCAATGGCTTAACTCTTAAGTGTAAAGGAAAATATTTTGAGTAGAAATAGAAACTGCCAAATAACTACGAATGTCGCCACGTTTTCTTTATGTTGACACATCAGCATATTAAGAAGAAAATGTCTCGTCGTGTCCTGGGCTTAACAATTCTCACCCCTTTCTTCAAGCAGCTGGCTCCGCGCCCACCCTGGCATTGTTCCCAAAACGGAAATCATTATGGAGATGTCCCCTAGCTGGTGGTTCCCGAGCCTTGATGGAAAATTTATAAAAAAAAAAAAAAATCAAAAAACAAACTCTTGAAAAATCCGTGGATAATTTGTCTGACAATTTAGCAGAAACTATGTAGCTTAAGTATCTGAGACTGCAGTATACACGTGTGTGCCGAAGTCACTTCTTTCTCTTTGTGAAGGGCAGACACACACCTTTCTTGTTAGGGGGACAAATCCTTTAAGACCCCAACTTTGAAACTCCCATTTGGATTAGGCTCTTGTTCATCGCGTTTGAATTATTGATTCCTCGAAGGCCACGCCGGCCCTCGTCTGTGTCATATGCATAATTTATCATGATATTTAAAAGCATGTCCATCTGAAAGGCTTCTGGAACTTTAATCCGATGCCTAATGACAACACATGTTGAGCTTTTTTTTTGATGCTTTCAAAGTCTTGGCAAAAAACACCAACAAAAAACCAGGAGCCTCCTGGCGCAGTGGCCCTCCGTGAGAGCTCAGTATTTTTTAACGTTCCCTTTCTCGCTTTGAATTTTTATACTTTTACTTTCCTTTATGATTTGATTTTTTTTTTTCTTTTTCTTTCCAGATTTCTTCCCGACACTAATTCTTTCTTTGGTCGTCTTTGTCTTCTTTTTTTTCTGTAAGACTCTATTTCCCAGGGCCCTCCATGGTGCCTCAGATGCGTGCTTTGTATCTGTCCTCTTTATGCCCGTCTTTTATGCATTCTGCCCTCTTGGAATTCTGCTGCTTGAGGAAACCCTTTCAGCCATTTATTTGCTATTTATGATGTGATTTATCTTTGTAGGGAGAACCTAGTTAATTCATGACTGGCCGGGGTTTGTGTCTCGGGGGCTTCTGATACCGGCTGCGCCACGGTGGGGCAGAGGGGTGGCTAACGCCCAGCTTCCTTAGCTGCGCGGGTTGCCATGATAAAGTGGAGTGGGGCGCTTCCAAAGCCAGGGGGGACGCAAGCCTTCCCCTTGCCAAGTCAGCCCACACGACGGTGAGGTCGCCCCCTGCCCACTCTCGTGCCCCTACCCCCGACAAGGGCAACCCCACACTCGGGGGCAGACTGACAGAGACTCCATCGCAGCGGAGGGTCGGAAGAGAAGCGGAGGCCAGGAATCGCGGGCGAGGTGGAGGACATGTGGCCTAAGCTCCGTGGGGCCTGAGGACAGGTCCCTGCTTAAAGGAGATCGTGGGGGAAACCAGCAGCCCGTGCTTCCATGCGGAACGCCTGCTTGCTGTTCATCTGGTGGGCCTGGACCTTCGCTCTAAAGCCGGGCTTGCGTCATCCTTCTGGGGACGTGGGCTTTCGGGAGCCGCCTCACCCCTGGATCACGGAAGCTTATCACTGGAGACTTCTTGTTTTACGTGCCTGAGGCGCATCCGAGTCCATGTTTATCTTGCCCTCCTGCTTTCCAGGCCTGAGACCGAAGGCTAGAAGGTGACCGTCATAAAAGCACACCATCGACAGAGGTACCCGTGACGACAAGCTCAGGCCTCTACACGTAATGTTTGTTTTTGCTAGAATTAAATCCATCTAATGCGAGGACACCTGAAGGGGTGTCTTTAGAAAGAAATTGGAGTTGGATTCGACATTCCTGCAGACTTGAGGTCCCTCGCCTATGAAAAGACTGTAGGGTTGATGGGATAACCCGACATGCTGAGAACTTTCGTGAACCCGAGGTGCCTGGGACGCTATCTGATCGCAGCACGGACAGCAGGCTGAGCCCCCCCACTCCCCTATTCGGGGGCTCAAACGTGAGCTCGTCTGTGAAGCCTTTCCCGGCCATCTCCTGACCAGGCAGAATGTGGCCGCCACGTTATTTGGTCCTCTTGGTATCCGGCACATCTTTTTCCGTCACGGCCCCTGGAACACGTTAGAGAACGCCTCACGTTGGGCTCGGGACGACACAGGCATTCAGTGTTTGTTGACTGACTCGCAGATGTGGGCTGCCTGGACGGGTATCCGATCCCTTTTACCCCGGGCTGGCTTGCTGGGGCCACTCAGACTTCCGGACTGCTGCCTGTTTCGCCTTCTGGTTGCTCGGAGCTCTGACTAGCTGAACCAAGTTATCAGAGGACGAGGGGGAGGAGGAGGAGACATAGCTCATATGTTGCAGGGGCCAGCTAGGTCAGCCACTGTGCTGAGCACTTACCTTCCTCAGTTCACGTAACCTTACGATTAACCTGTAGGGCAGGCACCACTACTCTTAGCCCCATTTAACAATATAGGAAACGAAGGCTCGTGAGAGTAACGGATTTTCCCAGGGTCATTGATTCCTGTCCACTTGACTGCAGTCTCAGGCTCATAACCTTCTACTCCCTGTCTTAGCTAACTAGTGAACGCGAACTTATTTTTCGAAATTTTTATGGCCAACTCTTCCTCCATGGAGCACCCCCTGACATTTCAGGCATTTCATTTCCCCCCTCGCTGTAGAGTTAGATGAGATCATCACGTTGTATTTTATGTGACTATTTAGAAATGTCATTCCTGCTCCTTGAAGCCGTGGGTGACATCATCTTATGTCTAGTGCCCGGAGATTGCCTGCGTCACAGCTGAACAAAGCAGTAAATGTCCTTACTGTACAAATTTATGTCACACTCACCATATGTTTTGCGGTTATTTCTTTCCTAGCCTTATCTCTGATTATGTTCAAAGTCATCAGTTGAATGAATGGAAGAGTAAGTAAAGGTGTGAATATACACTGTAGTGTGAAAAGTTTCCTCCTAAATTTTACTTGTTTACTCAAATTTAAAATAAATAACCGCAAAACATATGGTAAGTGTGACATAAACGCGACTCAAAGACAAAAAAAGCAAACAACCCAGTTAAAAAGTGGGCAGAGGACGTGAAAAGATGCTTCCCCCACGAAGAAATACAAATGGCCAACGAACGTACCAAAAAATGCTCATCTGCATTAGCTATCAGGGACATGCAAATCAAAACCACAATGAGATGCCACCTCACACCTGCTCCAATGGCCATTGTCAATAAGACAAGGAGTGACAAGTGCTGCAGAGGCTGTGGAGACAAAGGAACCCTCACACACTGCAGGTGGGAGTGCAAACTGGTCCAACCGCTATGGAGGACAGTGTGGAGGTTCCTCAGAAAATTGGGAATGGAGTTACATATGACCCGGCAATCCTGCTTCTGGGTATCTACCTCCAAATTTGAAAACCTTAGTCTGCAAAGACACATGTACCCCAATGTTTATTGCAATGCTGTTCATGGTGGCCAATCCATGGAAACAACCAAAGAGCCCTTCAGTAGACAACTGGCTAAAGAAGCTGTGGTGCACACACACAATGGAATGTGACTCAGCCATCAGACAAGATGAAATAGGGCCATTTCAGGGATGGACCTTGAGACCATCATGCAAAGTGAAATAAACCAGACAGAAAAACACAAGAACCACATGACCTCACTCACATGTGGGATACAAAGCTGAAAGCAACAAAGAAACAAAAATGCACGGACACAGTCAGGAGTTTAGTGGTTGTCAGAAGGTAAGGCGGGAGGGGAGTCAAATACACGGTGACGGAAGGAGAGCTGACTCCCGGTGGTGGACACATAACGCAGCACACAGACGATGCGCTGCAGAATTGTACACCTGGAATCTATGTCATTTTTGCTAACCAAAGTCACCTCAACAAGTTTAACAACAACAACAAAATTTTACTTGTCCAACTTTCCAAAATTTACTTGTCCTTGTCTTGGCTAATTCTAACTTAAATTTTAGGACTAAAGATATCCATCTTCCCCTAAGGAAAACTTCCTTCCCCCAACATTTATATCAGGTGAGACCTGGGTCTGGCACGGGGGTAAGGCTCCTGGCCATAGCCTCGGTGCCCTAACCGTAGCTCTGTGAGGGCACTTCCCACATTGCAGCATGCTTATTTATACGTCTGGGTCTCCTATAGACTAAGACCTGGAGGACAGCCCCTCGTTTAATTCTATGTCCTTAACGTGTGCCATACTTCTTAGCATGTTAGTCAATGGTCAATGGGTATGTTTTGAATGAATTGCTTATTCTGTATATTTATAAATGGGATGGGGAATCCAGGAAATTAATTGAGAGAAGGAGAAGTTAAAGCTATTCTTTTGTTGTGTTCCCCCTCAGTTTGTATGACTTGGGTGTGGGGGTAGATTGCAATGATAAGCAAACTCCTCCACCTTGAGAAAAGTCACTTAGCGCTGTTTCAAAATACACAATGACAAACGTTTTAGGGCAGTAGCTGTGAAAATGCAACCCAGGACTCCCAAAGCTGTCAGCACTAATATTCTTAAACTCCAGCAGATGGTGGTGTTGTGATGAAAAGCCAGGGTCCCGAGTTGGGTACAATAAAACACCTCTCTCGTCCCCTACACTGTTTCATCTGTCTCTGCTGGCAGAAATGAGGAAGAGACAGGCTGTCCTCTCACTCGTCTCTCTCTCTAAGACTTCAGAAAGAACTAATTTTTGAAAAGGTGGTCAGTGTTGGTCCATGGCAAAATGGTTATATGGGTTTTTACAACGGTCAGCCATTACAAAGGACACTTCAAACAAGGATCATTTTAATAACAATCATTCAAATATAACAGCTGACACCCCAAGCCTTTCAGAAATAGACCAAGAATTAGAAACGGAGTTTTGGAAACCTAATTTCTAGTATACTGGCTAAAATTTTTTCTTATTAATTTAAGTTACAGTTGCTTTGAAAACGTCATGAAAAGCATGAGTGATTGTATTTCAAGTGAAAAATCAGTCAGTAGAGTCAAACTCTCGTGCTTTCCAAAGGAATTTCCTTTTAATGGCTTGCAGATGTTGTGCTCAATGCCGGTGAAAAGATGAATTCAGTTTTAAGACATAAAACTTTACAGTGAAATTAATCCCCCGAGCAGATTGTTTTTACTATCATAGAAAAATAAAATTGGGGAAAGAGCGGAAACAGATATTTTAAAAACTTATTACTGACAATGTTTGCTAAATATCTTAACGATGTTCCTAAAGCGATCGCTTAAATTGAAAGCCCCCCCCCCAAAAAAAAAATCAATTTTCTTTTGTAGAAAGTATTTTTAGACCAGAGCAAGAAAATCTTAACATTTCAAAACCCTGTATTTTCTTTTGCTTTTTTGCAGTCAGTATTTAAAAATTTTAAATAACATATATGGAAAAAGAAACCAATTAAGATTTTCACAAAAAAACCCACACATTCCTTTTAAAAGCATAAAATATCAGTAACCTATTTCAAATATGTTAAGTCAGTGCTTTGCAAAGTGACCCTCTAGTAAAAGCATCACAGTCAGCTGGGGACACTGACTTAGCCTGAGTCTTGTCATAGAACTTCAGGGACCCCAGTGGCTGAAACACTGGCCAGAATTGTTACCGTAGGCAGAAAAAAGAGGACCACGGGGAGTGACGGGGAGGAGGGGAGGGGAGACAAAGGAGCGGGGAGATGAGATGGCCCTTAAGGAAAAATGCAGCTACCAGACTGGCCAGAACTAGATTTTGGTGGCCGAGAGCAGATGCAGGATGTCATCTTGCCTCTTAAGGTGAACTTTAGCTAATTACATTGGATTATAATATCCTTAGCATTGCACTTAGGAACGAATCTCTACCTCCATATCGCCATGACAGTTCCCGCCAAGCTAGATATGCACAAAAATCCCTCTTCCTGATGGGCAAGGTTGGCCAGCAAGGACCCACCTGGGAACCCCTATAATGCCACTCCCAAGTCCTGAATATTGTCTGTCTTTGTGGTTAGTGAAGTAAATTCCTAAGTCTCATTGTCTTGAGGGGCAGTTGCTCCCCTCTCCCAATTTTGTCATCTTGAGAGTCTGCTGTCTTTCTTGAAGAAACCTACCATGTGCCTGGATTATTTGGTGCATCCTTGAAGTTACTCCTACGATGAACCCTGAGAACATGTGTTTTGGCTACAGCATCTCATTCCCACCAACCCCTGGTGGGTCTGCTCACCAGTGCCCAGCCACGCAGTGAGGGGGACATTGTAAGATGCCACTGAGGGATGGCTTTACACCTTTAAGGGAAGACTTTCATGGCACCAAAGGAGCTTCTTAAGGATTGACTTTCAACCTTTTAGCTGTTAGAATCAGCTTTAGAAAATGCAGGTGCCTAGAGCCCATCACAGTCATTAAAGGAGGAACTGACTCGGTCCCATCTGATTATGGAAGCTTACACCCAGTGTGTCCCCCACCCCCACCCCAACCTGTTTGGTGCTCTGACCTCAAGGAAGGCGGAACTTGCCTTTTCCTCCAGATGTCACTCACTCTCTTGCTTCTAGACCTCCACACATAGAGCCCCTTCTGCCAGAATGACTCTTCGCTGCCCCCTCCCCCATCCCTCTACCTCATCATCATCTTGGTGAACCAAGACTCCTTCTACAGACAAGGTTCCTGGCTGTGTGCTTCTGTAGAACTTGGCCTTGCCCACCCTTAACAGTTGCAACTGCCTCTGTTTTTTGTTTGTTTTTTCTTTTCTTTTTTTTTTTTTTTTTTTTTTTTTTTTTTTTTTTTTTTTTTTTTTTTTTTTTTTTTTTTTTTTTACCTTTTCTGCTGATTGTAAGCTTCCTAAGATCAGGAGGCATAACCCAGCTCACCACTCTATTTCCTTGCCCAACACATGAAGCCAAGAGCCCTTATGACTTGAATTAAATTTGGTTCTAAATCCTAGCTCTAGAAATCATCTCTCCCCCCACCCCACCATGTCCCTCAGAGATCTAGCCTTTTCCCTGGGTGATTAGCAACCCCTGAGGAAGACATACCAGGCCTGACAATTAAGTTCGTGAACTCACCCTAGAAGGAGTGCTCCATGCCTTCTTAGAGGAGGTTTGCAGCACTTGGGAAGCTGCAAACCTCCAGCACCTAATACGCCCTTCAGTGCAACTTTGGAACTCTACTAGGACAGCCATCAGAGCTGTCGTCATATGACCCTCCATTCTGAATGTCATCAAAATGTCTTTCTTTCAATATGTCCTTTATCTTCAGGTAAAGAAAAAAGTCATTGGGGGCCAGATCAGGTGAGTAGGGAGGAGGTTCCAATACAGTTATCTGTGTGCTGGCTACAAACTCCCTCCCAGACAGAGCCGTGTGAGCTGGTGCCTTGTCGTGATGCAAGAGCCATGAGTTGTTGGTGAAAAGTTCAGGTTGTTTTCATCTAACTTTTTCATGCAGCCTTTTCAGCACTTCCAAATAGTAAACTTGGTTGGCTGTTTGTCCAGTTGGTACAAATTCATAATGAACAATCCCTCTGATATAAGGAAAGGTTAACAACATCATTTTGGCTCTTAATTTTTACTGACAGAACATTTTTGGTTGTGGAGAACTGGCTGACTTCCACTGTGCACTTGGATGCTTTGTTTCAGGGTCGTATTGGTACACCCATCTTTTGTCACCAGTGATAACACGGCCCAAAGCATCATCTCGCCTCTCCAAAGGTCTTGGCAAACGTGGACTCTCCTTTGCTTTTGTTCATCAGTGAGCTCCTTTGGGACCATGTTTGCACACACCTGTCTCGTGCCAAGATTTTCAGTTAAGATTTTCCTGTTTCTCTATCGATGTTTACTTGGTCTCCTGTGCTTCTCACAGTCAGCTGACAATTTTGATGCAGAATTCGATAAATGTTTGCAATGTTTTCATCAGTTTGGCTTGTTACTGACCGCCCTGACCTGTCTTCATCAGTGACACTTTCCCCTCAGAAAAACGTTTAATCCATTTGTACACTGCCGTTTTCTTCCTGGCATTGTCCCCATAAACTTGGACTCACGTGTCCCTGATTTCACGTCCACTCTTGCCAAGTTTAACAAGCAATTTAATGTTCATTTGTTGCCCTAATTCAAGCTCTGACATTCTCACGACGGCACACAAAACCACACAACAGTAATGAATGCCATTCAGCAAGACACCGCCACACGTCGACGTGTACACAGCTGTGAGACACATACACGCCAAGGTCATGACTCCTTTACCACCTTGTCTGTACCGTGCTGCCCAGGAAGCGCATGGTGGCAAGTTCGCGAACTTAATCATCAGATCCCGTAGCCCGGCCCTGAGTAATGGTCACATGGTCCAGACCTCTCGCCAGCTATATTATGTTTCAGTACCTGAGCCCTAACATGAAATGACCCCTTGGTTACTGTCTCATGGGACCAGACAGAGGGACACCAGAAAAGACCTTGAAGAAATGATTTATTACCCTAACCTCACCTCCAGCCAGTCAGCTCCCAGCATGACCTCAGACTGCTAACCCACAGTGTCTTGTGATTTTGCCCCGTGGAATCCGTAACCTACGTGCCATCGGGGAGTGTGGGCTTCTGAGCAGTAGCTCCCTGTTCTGCTGGATGGCGCCATTCATCAGTGAAATAGCCAATCTTTTCCCACCACGATCCTCCAGGTTTACTACGTGGCTCTGCGAGTGGGCAGACTCTTTCAGTTTTATAGCACACGGTGCTACACCCTCAAGAACTATTGACTGAGTTGAAAGATCCATTCTTTTATTTTGCATTTCCTAAGGGGGCTAGAACTTTAATAAATCGCTCAGAAGTAATACCATCACAGTACTACCAATTTGTTAGTCATTCATCAAATCTTTTTCCCTCTTAAAATTAGCATATGTGGCTGAAGTCTTGGGGGTCTGAGAGAATATTTTTTTTTTCTTTTCAATGGGCTGGGCAATTAAAAAGTGCTATTAGCTTTTGAATTAAGACATGATCCAAATAAAGTGCTAGAAAATAGTCCAAAATTCAAAGCAAAAGAAAGAGTAGTTGAGGGTGATGTGAACAGTCGCCCTCTGCCCTAGACTCCCCAACTGTCCCCGGTGCCCTTCGCACACCCATCCCATCTATGGGACAGTTCAGCCCTGACCCCCGGGACCAATTCTAACTTCCATACGGGGGTGTTTAAATACTTGTAACTGAGTTCTCAGGGGAGACTCATCATCGAATCCATTTTCCTCTGGTTGTACTCTGAGCTTTGGTTTCATTTCTAAAACCTTCAGTGCCTGCCGTGCTATGAAATTGGCCCCCACACTAGCACTGCACTCGTGGAAGTTGGGTGGAGGGCAGCATCTCAGCGGTTCTGACCTAAGGGCCCACTGACCAGAGCTTGCTAGTTGGATGCTAACCAGCCCTGCTGACCCATGTGAAAGCAATCAGAAAACACCCAGCACTTGAGAAATGTGCACACAAGGCTCCCCGCCCTCCTTAAAAATCTGCCTCAGGAATGAAACACATCCCTGTGCAGTTCTGTCTCCCTCGTCAGCTTTGCCAGATGCTGATGGGAGAGTTTCTCAGTTCTTTTCTTATCAGCATCCATTCCAGAAGACACATGACCCTCTCTATCCAGAATGTGAAGTATTCACATTTATCTTGGTCTTAACTCAGGCTTAATGCACATGTGATCCTGGGTGAAAACTATAAGCAGTCGAATTGTCAGTAATAGCATTTCAGTCATATGACTCCTGATTATTTCCCTAAAGTTATTCAATTTACAGTGATTGCTGGGTGTGTAATGATTACTGAGTAACACAATATTTTAAGAGTGCATTAACTTGTGACTTAGGAGATGGAGTATGTCATGACTATACAAATAGCAGCAGGGATGATCAATAGTTCAGAAAAGAAAGGTATTGTCTTTCGATCACAACTGGGTCTGAGATCCACATGTCAAGTATTGTCAGACTTTTGTCTGGGGTGGGGGGTGGGGGGCTATATTCTGGCCTATATTCATTCTTTGTATCCAGCTAACAGAAAAAGACAAACCTTAAATTCAGAGTTCCGATCCCTTTTAGAAAAAAATGTCATGTGTATAGTAAAATTGTTTCTGTTAAGAAAAATATACCAGTTTATAGGGAAAAAAAAGACTAAATAATTCATAAGCAACTATGTTTTAAAACCTTCTTGGGACTTTGTGACCTCTGTAAAGTACCATTGAATTTAAAAGTAGAAATAAATCAGATATGTGAACCAAATTTCTTACAAGAAACACTGGTGAGATTGTGTTAAAGTAGATGGCATAAGATTCATGGGTAATGGTACCTCACTGCCACTAGTGTAGCCTCTCTGATCACCTTGCTAAAAGGCTGAATTTTTAAAAGGCAATAGTATTTTTCCTCTAATTAAATATAATTAAGAACAAACATTTTATATTTTAATTTTGCAAATGCTTATTGATGGGCTACTCTGTCCTGGACATTGTGTAAAGGTGACCGTGTATTTTTCAAGATTTGACGATTTAGTTTATTTTCTTTTTTCCTTCCCCCCTACCCCCACCAGATTCAATGGCTAAGTTTTCTTGAGGCAACATGCATACCTCATTAATCTGACGAGTCACCAGAACACTGACTTGAAAGAACCTGAGTCAACCCTATGACCTCGGGACAGCAGTGTCCAGGCTGCAGTTCTGGACTGCAGTTTCTCCCGTCAGATGATGTTTGAACCTCCCCATGACTGGGGCCGAGATAACCATAGTGGAGCAAGCTAGACCTCGGGAGACATGCTTCCAAATGTCAGCACCAAGGGGTCGCATGACTGACTCCCTTTTTCGTGTGTTCTACCTCTTCCTGTGCACCTCCAAGACTCCACGGTGGTTCTAGAGACAGGGAAGGCGGTCTTTGCGACAGTAGTCCACCATCTTCCTGGAATGCTGGCACTTTGAACAAACCAATCTTTCTCTCCGCAGGCCTTTGTGTCTTGATCATTGGCTCGCGAGCAGCAAGCAGCCAAACCCGAGTTCAGTAACAGAACGTGGTGACGGTGCAGGGTCGGGTTCAGTAGGTCCACTCCCTTGCTCGCTAGGGAGGGGGTGGGGAAAAAGAACTTCGACCAGTCCAGAGCCATCGGTGCTTGTGCAGGGCCAGCCTTGTGGCCACTGCTGAAAATTCCTTTGTCTCGGGGACTTTCCCAGCTTCCCCCTCCTGACGTTGGCTGCCTGTCGGTGCTTAAGTTGATGGAAAAGAAAAACCGTTTATTTGGGGAACCGACGGAGTCCAAGTCTGGGCTAGTCAAATCGGAAGCCTGCCAGGAATGGTTTGTCTCTGCTATTTAATTGGGGCTTTGTACCGTTTGGGCCTCGTAGAGGTCAGTCTGCGGGACTGGTTGGTGGGACACAAGATTTTGAGACTGAACGTCCCAGCTCCTCACTATGAGGGTTTGTTTTGGTTTGTGAGTGCTTGTTTCTTTGTCATTCTTTTTTCCTTTGTCTTGTGTCTTAAAGTAACAGATGGGGGGCTTCTATGTCGATAGCATGGGACAGGCCTCTGGCTGACTAGTCAACCTATAGTAATAAGCCAATGACCAAAAAAAAGGGTATTTTACTGTAACACCACGTGGCCTACATATGTGCGAGATTCTGAGGAAAGTTGTCTTTACACTATTACACTCCCTGACAATTAGAGTCGTTTTGTCAGAGGTCACGAACACGAGATGAAATTTCTTATGTGCAAAACCTTTATGGTGTTCCATAATAGGGACCTTGAAGACAAGGGAACTGAACGGATGGCTCAGAGAAAAGCACAACTAACTAATTTTAAGTCCTTTCTACAATGATTGGTCGTTCTGTTTCTGTGTATGATCTGATACCTGTGTCATCTGTTTTATATACATGATGCGGTCCCTCTGCCGATGGACGGTATTGCTAATTGCTTACTTCTTAGTTGTCAGTAGAAATTGCGGTTCTGAGGGCTCTGCGTTGTAATTCATGTTAGAGGAGACGACGCGTGTTTTCAGGGAAAGGCGGTCTTGGCGACAGTCGTCCACCGTCTTCCTGGAATGCCAGCATTGTGAATAAACTGACTTTTCACTCCAATGACCCCGTCCCTCAATCTTTGGCAAGCAGCCACAAGTGAGTTCGATAGCCACTGAGCTTGACACTAGGCACCCAGGGATGGACGCTTGCTAGGAAGGAATCATAGGTGTTTTATTTGCAGCCAGCTGATGTCTTCCTTTAACTCTGACCTCTCTCTGAAACTAGCTGAAAAAAAAAAATCTGAATTAGGAGCAATAGAAAAAACAAACAGACAAGAAAAAGATTTGAATAAAAATCCGTTTTGCAAAGAATACTTCATATTTTTCTTTTCACTTTTTTCCCCAAATGTAATCTATTTATCTAGGTTGACATTTAATTCTTTGTCAAATGTTTATTCATTTCCATTGGTTTATTCTCTGCCAAATGCTACTGTTATGGTGATGTCCTCTAGTATTAATTTAATCCATATTCTAGTCACTGTAATCTACATACCCGTTGGAGTAAGAAGGATTCGAGGTTCAGTTCGTCAGAGCGTGATTTTCTGACTCCTAAGAAAAATTTTCTTCAGTATTTTTCTCTGCCCACTACCCTTAAGATTTAAGTCAGTATCTTGAGGTGGATGAGGGTCAGGAAAACCCCACTCTGCAGACCTGTGATATTTTTAGGATTGAAACATATTATAATTTACACATAAAGTATAGCTGATATCTTACAAATATTTTACAGTCGGAAAAAAAGCGATTGTTGTAGCTGACAGAAGGAACTAAAAGGTCAAAGTCTTAGGACAAACATTAGTTACTTTGTAGCCAGATTGGAAAAACATTCTCTTGTAATAAATTAATGTTCTCTTTATATGTGTATGAGGTCGGACAATTAATTTCTCGAACTCATCCTAGAAAAAGTGCTGTCATGCATATCTCATTGCTAAATGTCACTACGGTCACCTTCGAAGGACTCCCCTTGGGAAGCTGTGCACCGACCCCAGTGCCCAGTCTACCCTTCAGAGCAGATTTGGAACTCTTTTTCTGAAATGACCATCAGAGCTGTTGTTGAACCCAAAATGTGACAATTACGTTCTCAAACTTGCCACCCTGTGCTTACATTGGCGGCACTGTACACACAACTTGCCTTACTGAGCTGTGTGTACAGTGCCGCCAATGTAAGCACAGGGTGGCAAGTTTGAGAACGCAATTGTTGGGTGGACTAGGCGCTGGCATCGGTGCACAGCTTCCCAAGGGGCGTCCTTCGAAGGTCATGGTAGCGATGTTCAGCAGTGAGGGATGGAGCACTTTTTCCAGGATGAGTTCACGAAATTAATTGTCTGACTTTGGAGATGTATTGCAAGATTGCCTTTCTTTAAATAAATAAACACACATATGCATAAGCAAAGAGATGAATAGCTTTGTAAATACAAATATTTGAGAAAAAGTTTAAGTAATCTCTTAAGTTCTTAAATGTTCTTTCCTCCTGTGGGCTTTGCATTGTAATTTTTTTATTTAAGAAACAGTTAATTCAGCTACGTGAAGTGGCTATTTTCAGCTAACGGATCTTTCTTGGTCTCCCGCTGTGTCTGAAGCACTGAGTCAGGGACGGAGATTAGTCACCTGACCAGGGAAAATTCCAAACAGCCATTAGTCTGAAATCACATGAGGTACTTTCTCATAAAAACATTTAAGATTGAGAGGAAAGAATTGCCTTGCTGAATGATAAGCTACAGAAGTGGGAAAGTAGCATCAATTACAAATTCATCCATTTATGACAGAAGCTAAACTTTATCCTTTTTTTTTTTTTTGTAGAGAAACAGCCCATAAAAAAGAGCTGTATACATGGCACATAGAAAGATTTACTCACACAATGCTACCTTCTGCTTTTAGAAGTTACCTGAATTGTGCCGTGGGCAAATTTCTGTTTGACTATAAAGCCATTCTCACCAGTAAATCAATTGATTAGGGGTAAAGATTGCAACTTTCTCTGTGCTTGTTATGTTTTTCATTATGTTAGGAGATTATGCTTTAGCTCAGGCCAGAAGCCTATTGTTCTGCACTAGAAAGATGAAAATTTAATGGGGTATAAAACATATACAAGACCGCAGTGTCAGTGCGAATGTCTTAGTTGCTTAAGAGGCCTGCATAACTGAATTATAAACCAAGATAAAGAGATACAGCATGTTGACCTGAAGCTTATAAACCAGCAATCCAAGGGGCCTAAGAGCTTCATGACCTGCAGCAGAGTCAGCTTGCTTCAGTTTTCTTTTTAAAAAAATCTAGAATGTACAAGCACTCAAAGAGAACCGTGTTCTTGTTCTACAAGTAGGTCGTATTCCACAAGTGAGCCAGGCTGACATTGTGGCAATAAAACCGCCGACTAGGTCTTAGTGACAGAATGCTGTTAATTTTTTTAAAAATTACTTTTCCCATTTAGAAGTTAGATGACAGAACAAGAAGCCACTTTCTTCCTCTCTACAACCTAAAGCTGAAGCAAAGGGTTAGGAGAGAGCAAATAGGTGGGAATGGGCAGGGGGTCCTTTTCCAGGGTGGAGACCACCACCAGTCCAGTCCTTGCTTCCTCAGTTTAATTAGGAGATATCGAAAGCAGCGGTCCCCAACTTTTTTGGCACCAGGGACTGGTCTAGTGGAAGACAAATTTTCCACAAACCGGGGGGAAAGGGGGGTGGTTTCAGGATGATCCAAGTGCATTACATTTATTGTGCACTTTATTTCTATTATTATTATCATTATTACATTGTAATAGATCATGAAATAATTGTACAACGCACTTGCCACTATAAAGCCTGCCACCAGATGCAACTTTAATTGTCAGCTGCCACTCACTGACAGGGTTCTGATAACGCGTCTGCTAGTAATTGATTTATTACAGTCTCTGTGCGGTCAGAGCTCCCTGCTGACGTCCATCTGTGTTCGCAGCCGCTGCCCGGCGCTAGCATCACCGCCTCAGCCCCACCTCAGACCCTCAGGCATCAGGTTCTCATAAGGAGCCTCAGCCTGGAGCCCTCCCATGCGCATGCGCCTTCACAGTAGGGTTCGCGCTCCTGTGAGAGTCTGATGCTGCTGACCGGCCAGGGGGCGGGGCTCAGGCCGCTGATCTGACAGGGGGCGGGGCTCAGGCTGCTGATCTGCCAGGGGGCGGAGCTCAGGCCGATGATCTGCCAGGGGGTGGAGCTTGGGCCACTGATCTGACGGGGGCGGGGCTCAGGCGGTGATGGGAGCGATGCGGAGCGGCTGTAAGTACAGATGAAGCTTCTCTTGCTCACCTGCCGCTCACCTCCTGCTGTGTGGCCCAGTTCCTAACAGGCCACAGACTGGTACCCATGACCAGATTCATTTATTTTACCACTTGAAGAGTTTCTGAGAATATCTGTTTAAATCTTTAGTTCTGAAAGTCAGTTCTAGTTACTGCCACACCACTCTTGCTCTACCTTCCTGGGTTTAAAACTAGCAGCTGCAGCTGCAGCAATTTGCTGACTATCTGGACAACCCCCAACACAGCAGGGCTCGACAGCTTATCAGAGAGCTGTCGATTTTTCTAGATTGTTATCCCCAGTTTGGAAAAATAAAAAAGTCGACTTAATTATGGTTGCATTTTATTACTATATTTAGGAGAAAAATAAAAAATGAAGTAGCAGTGTAGCATGGAGGTAAAAATACAGTATTTTTTTTCAAAAACCAAGCTTCAAGGGTTCAATTCCCAAATCTGCTAGTTAGTAACTTAATAAATATGAAATCTTGGATAAATGATTTATTTTCACTATATTTTCATCTTGTCAGTAAAATGGGAATCACAATTATGATAATAATAATTGCTACCCCAAAGCTGCTTTTTTTACTTAGAATAAAGCTTGGTGCACAGTAACACTCTAAGCTCTTTCCTTGAAGATTTTTTCCCTAATTAGCAACACTGACATATTTGTGTTGCTATGTATTTCTCATGGATTCAAAACATCTTTATAATTATTTTGAAATCTGGCACTTACATACAGATTAGGGGGAAATCTAGAGAAAAAATTGCTTTGAAGGCAAAATGTTAATATCTAAGTTAATAGTATTCTTGGAGTGTATTTTCTGTTGAAAAGTTTTATTAAAAGGCAATCACACTTATACTTTCAGGATTTACAACTGAGTTAAAAGCTAAAACACATTTGACTGTCAGAAGTTTTATTACATGTCAAAATAGAATTTTTTCTTGACTTTGATAGAAAATATTCAGGTTTATTTTTTTATCACCTAAACTAATAGATAGAAATGTTTATTTTATTTCACTTTGGTAGTTGTCTCTATCTTTTAG
Source organism: Lyroderma lyra (assembly GCA_004026885.1). Taxonomy (NCBI): domain Eukaryota; kingdom Metazoa; phylum Chordata; class Mammalia; order Chiroptera; family Megadermatidae; genus Lyroderma; species Lyroderma lyra. The sequence goes on along the minus strand of PVJL010006426.1, from coordinate 69,596 downwards.
TACTTGGGGGAAAAACAGCTATTTCCTATATCTGCAAATAGAACTAAAGAAAGTTTAATTAAAAAATTCCAATTTCTTCATATTCATAAAGTGGTTTGACTCTAGTAATCACAAATAAGTATTGCCTATAGCTAAAGAGATTTTTAAATATAGATGTCCCATTGCTGGTTAAATTTGGGAAGGGTTTTTCAACATTAAATTTTTCCTTAACAAAGGGTTGGAACTTTCTGCAGTGTTGGAGCCTCTGCTAAGCTAGTATGTGAAATTTTACCAGCTGGGAATTATCTCCTCATCTCTGGTGTGATTAACACTTCCAGCTGTAGAATAATTAAAATGTCAATCAGTTCTGCAGCAGCAAAACAGTTTCTTATTTGATCCGATCCGTCAGTTGGTAGGCTGAATGAGGAGCACGTCAGGTGCCTAGCTCTCATCACAACAAGAGTTCATCTCTCACCCCTGTTTTCTCCTTCTGTCTGTCTGTCTGTCTGTCTGTCTCTCTCTCTGTCTCTCACCTGTGGGCTGAGTTTGGGTTTTGCTCCCATTTGGTTCTTCAGTATGCCATTGATTTTTTCATAGTCTGTTGTGTTGATTATCTTGAAGAATAATCAGGCTGGGTGGGAAACGAGGCGGAAGTTCAAGGCATGGTTGAACGTGTATTTCTGCCTGGTACGTATTTCTCAGAACATGTGAACACACACTCCTTTTACGTTGCTTCCCCCCTCAGCTTTACTAAGATAGAATTGACATGTAACGTTGCGTCAATTCAAGGTGTACGTGTGACTTGATGGACGTAAAATGTAACACAGTATTATGAACCATAATCACCGTCTTGCACCTTACATCCCCAGAGCTTATTTCTCTTATTACTAGAAGCTTGTTCAGTTTTGCAGCTTCCTCCTTCCTGTCCTGACAGCAGTGACTGGATGTAATTCCCATACTTAACGTCCTGTCAGTACCTCCCCAACCCTGCGCCTAGAAGAATGGTCAAGCTCCTAGGTCTAGAAGGAAAAAAGGGATGGGAACGAGAACTGCTTCAGAATGTTCTAGAGTCTTTGCCCCAACATAGTGGCTGGAAAATGCAGTGAGGAAGTGAAAATTTCAATGCAGCCATCTCAGCACGTTGCAGCCTCTGCTCCTTAGATACTCTTCTGTAGGTCTCGGTGCCTTGAGTCAGCAGTGGCTGTGTGGCTTTTATGTTTTCAAGTTCTTTTCCACTTAATTAAGGCTTTAATGGGAGCTTTATTTCCCTCAGAGGGCTATTGTGAAGTTTAAAGTGGCCTTAGAATGAAGTACCCAAAATACCTGTTTCATGCAACACCTTTTTGAACTTCCTGTTTTACTCAGAGGAATACCACTAATCAGACACACACGCTTTCGGATGAGTCTGACGGTCACAGTCACGGCAGGCGCTACTTCGGTAGTTTGTTTAAGGACAGGCAGTAGTAAAATGCAAGTGGAAGAGATGCCCAATTGGTAGAAGCTACAGGGTGTGGGCGGGACTCCATGGATGGCGTTTTGTTCTCGGGCTCATGACGATGGACCCAAGTTCCATTCCCTGTAACGATCTTTAAGAAGTCCTCACTCTTTTACCCCCCAAATTTCAGAAAAATTGGAGGAACTTTTTCGGCTGTTAAGTATTCAGTAACAGCACGCTGTGTGAACCAAACGTCTGCGCACTCCTCCATGTCGACGTGCACTGGGTGAGCCCTGTGAGCCTCTGTGTGTGCAGGGTCAGGGGTGATGGAGGGGAGACGCCATGGGACCGCCCAGAACCGGTTCTGTCCAGACACGTCTCATGTAACAGGGGAGGCAAAATGTACCAGCCCGCCCTCGTCACCAGGTTGGGTTTCCGAGAAAGGTCCTCTCCCTTCTGGGGACGCTGAGCATCTCTTCGGCTGGTGCCTGCTCTGCTGAGAGAATGAGCTCCGGGGAACATGGGGAGGCCCCCCGGTTCACGTGCTGATGCTAACACGGCCCAGGTGTGCACGCATGGACTTACCCCATTACAGTCCCTTCCTCTGTGTCCCTCCTTCCAAAGTCCCTGTGCGCACAAAGAGTATTTATTGAGTATTGGGACTGCCAAAAAATTTGCTCTTCGTGTTACTTTTTTTCACTTTCTTCAATACTAACCCTCCTTGATCCAAAAAAAAAGAAGTGAAAGCAGCTGTAATCTTGATTTAGTTTGCTGGGCAACAGAATCATTGCCCTGATTTCTGGGGTCATGGTTCCTACCCATTAGAGCAGTGGTTCTCAACCTTCCTAATGCCGCGACCCTTTAATACAGCTCCTCATGCTGTGGTGACCCCCATAAAATTATTTTCGTTGCTACTTCATAACTGTAATGTTGTTGCTCTTATGAACCATAGTGTGAATATCTGATATGTCTTAGGCGACCCCTATGAAAGGGTCGTTCGACCCCCAAAGGGGTCGTGACCCACAGGTTGAGAACCGTTGTTAATTAGAGGAGCTCTTTTGCTCTGATGACTATGCACTCTCTTTGAGAGGCTGAGATTGTGTCAGCCAAGGACTGGTGCACCCATCCTTTAAGATTCATCCTTTAAAAAAAAACCATGGGAGTGTGATAATGAAGCTGAGACAATGGATTGACTAAAGAAAGTGCCCTTATTAAAGGGACAATGAAATCCCTTCAAGTGCAGGGTCTGCGCTCTGAGGTGTTGAAAGCTGTAGTTTGGTTGGCATTTTACTCTGGGCAACAAATGTTTTCATTTATTGCTGGGCCCCCAGTGCAATCTTCGTGCTATTTTGGAAAACCGTGGTACACTAGACCGTTTTATGTATCTATATCTATATCTATATCGCTATCTATCTGTTACCAAAAGATGTGAGCATTGCACCTGAAAGAGTCCAAAGCAAAATCATCCTTGCCCTAACGCCCTGTGCGGCCTCTGAGAACACAGTAACTACCAACGATGCCCGAGGGCAGAGGGGAGGGCCTTCTTTGGACTTCAAATAAAGAAGGTATCTGACAGAAAAGAAGCCAGTCGTACCTGGATACCCCAGTCACAACAGCCTTGCATATCTACAGCTGAGTTCTATGAGCACTTTGGAAATTAAAGAATTGCCAACTTCTCCACTTTGGGACAAAAATAAAAAAAGAAAGAAAAGAGAAAAAACATTTGTGCTAAACAGCCGGTAAGTAAATGCAGTAAACATATTTTTACAGTGAATAGAATTGTTTGATATCTTAGGGCCTGATTGTGAATTTCTACTGCTTCTTGATTAGCAAACATTTGGCAGTTCTCGAGTCTTTAGACATTAAAATGCCAAAACAGATTTTTATTCTCAGACGAAACTCTATTTTTTTTCCATCCCCCTAACAATTATCCTCAAAACATTTGAAAGCACTAAAATAAAACGTGTTCTGAAAACACATTCGGAAACACTTTTACCTGGGTGACTTTAATAAGCATGGAAATAAGAAAGTACTGGGTTGCTGTGGAAGGCAGCGATGAGAAGTCCCCAGTAATGTAGGAACTGTGGGGGGCGGGGGCACTTCCTGGGGCCTTGCCTGGGGACAGCCAAGGGCTTTATTGTCCTGCAAAAAGAGTTAACAGACATCTGTGCCAAGCCTCTGGAATTTCTCTCAGTGGTGACATTCCTGCTTGTTTTGTGAAATCAGTACATTTCTAAGAGATTGAATAGTTCTCAGCAATAACGTATCCATTTTTAGAGTCACATCCTGTGACATGTTGTTTTTTTGTTTTTTTTTTTTTTGACATCATCGCGTTGAAATGATCTCCTTTGAAGGGTTTTTCTTTTAAACGATCATCTTGAGTATCTTACCCTTGGACTCTAGCAATTCTTTTAAGATGAGGAGATTAACTGCATTTGTTTTGCATCCATTCTTTCAAGGTTATTTTTTATTAACTAAGTAAATGGAAGCCATTTTTAATGATAGCGACAGACAACAGTTTAGTGAATCCTGGAGGGTAAGGGGGAAAGAAGGTGGTAGAAGAGAATAAAGGTGGTCAAATGTTTGGTGATGGAAGGAGATTTGACTTCGGGTGGTGAATACACAATGCAATATACTGATAATGCATTCTAGAAGTGTGCACTTGCAACCTACATATGTTACTAACCAATGTCACACTAATAAAGATTAAGAAATGCACCCAAATCAAAATTAACCACTTTGAAGAAGAAAATGGAGATAATGCAGTAATTTCTGTGTAGAGAAATTCTATAAAACTCCAATGTGCCTATTTTGATGGTGGTTAAGATGCATTTTCTAGTGCAAAATACTAAATACATTTTGTGATTGGTATCAATTTTCAGGAAATATAAATAAATAATCGAAGCCATTTTCTATTCTATCAACTTTATACAAAGCTTGAAAATTCAGAGCAAACCAGTAAGTAAAATAGTTTAATGTTGCCCTGGCTTACGTCTTGGTTGTAACACAGGGTTTTGCAAATCTTCTGTGTATGTGTACGTACCTGACAGGGGTCATGGTTTTATCATTAAATTAACTCTTCGATGACAACAGAGTGGTGGTGTTTGCCTTTCCTGTTGCTTCTGGAGTAAATGACCACAGTGGCTTCAGACAGTCCCCACTGGACGTCTTACAGTTTGGGTGGGAAGCAGTCTGACACCACGTCCACTGGGTCACAGTCCGTGTCAGCTGCGTGACCGCCCTGCCCTGTCTTCTGGCCTCTCTGCGGGAGAAACTTTTGGCCTTGGCTTTCCCCTTTCCTAGGGCTGCTTGCCTTCCTTGGCTCACGGCGCCTTCCTCCGTGTTGGAAGCCAGCGATGCACCCCTCGGCCTGTTTCCATGAGCACCCCACCTTCTCTGATTCCTCCTGCCTTGCTCTTCCAAAGACCGCTGTGATTTCACGGGTCCTACCTGCAAAACCCAGGCGACTGTCGTTGACTTGCCTCTCACGATCCTTAGTTTAACCACATTAACAAAGTCATTTGGGGCGTGTAAGGTGAAATAGTCACAGGTCCTGGGCATTAGGGCAGGGTCGCCTTGGGAAGGGGGGTTCATTCCATCTACTTTCGATCCCTTCGTGGCACAAAAATTCTGTCCTGATAAAACCCTCGCAGCTCACCTCTCCTTCCGCAGCACTTCCCGGGATTCCCCGCGCTCCTGAAATTCAGCATTTTCATCCTTATCGGTCCCCTGTGACCTTAGGTCCCCATCCCTGACTGCGTGACACGTGACATTAACGGTGACGCAGCTGGCCCCGCCTCCCGCCCCGCCCCACGGAGGGCCGAAACGTCACTTCCTGCGCCAACTCCTTCCATCTGCTTACTTTTCCGTCTGGTGCTGCTTCAGCGCCCGGAAACGCCCGGAGGTGCCGTTTCTGCGAGAAAACCTTCCCATGTGCGGTGCCCTCCCTCCCTCCCCCCGTCCTGCTGCAAGAGGCAGCAGCCCACGCCTGTGACCCACTGCCATGACCAGATCGCGCCACGATCCCTCCGTCCTGAACGGGATCACGTCTCACAGTCACTTGTCTCTCCCCAGTCCCCATCGGATCTGTTCGGTGTCAGGATCGCAGCTGCACCTCTCCGTCCCTTTATTTGTCGGGCCTGCAGGGATTACTGCTCTCAGAGCCTCGTCTGTCCAGGTCGCTGTCACCGGGCAAACCAGTTTCACCTTCACCCCAGCGGCCTCCGGGGCACGACCCCACAGCGCCCCCGGAGTCTGACACGTCGAACCGTGAAATGCCTTGGAATTGACTACCGGGCCGATGGTGGGCTCCAGGCCTCCCTTTTGGGAGCCTCATTTCCCCCTCCCACTTGGCTTCCTGAGCTTCCTGTGACCTTCCCCCTGAGTCGCTTCCTGCCTTCTCTGTTGTCTCCGCAGCCTGGCTTCTTCTGAGCCTGTGTGTCATTCCCAAGGGCCGCGCTTCTGAAACCACCTGGAAGGGGGTGAATCGGTTCTTACTTCCAACGCCGCCGTCACCTGTGACTTCAGTACAATACAGAAACTATGTACATTTGGGAATTCACATTTCTAACAAAAGGCAATACTAAATACAGAGCAAGGGATTTATTAGAAGATGCAACAGATGTAAAATTATAATTCCATACGTACAATCAAAACAAATAAGATGGGACAAAATAAAAGGATTATTAAAAAGCACCTTGAAAATGTGCCGGTGAGCTCTTTGACTCACAGCCACATGGGATTCTGCAGTGTAATAAATATAAGAACAGAAAGTTTGAAGTGAAAAAGCAACTCCCCTATTAACCCTCTAGATGTTCACCCTGAATAAACACTGTAAAGACAAAATTTTTGTCTTTTTGGAAGAAACGTTTGCCTCTTGCTGTTAATTTATCTAATCCATAACATACTGATAACCATGTACTTATAGGAGATAAGTTATTTTTATATTATCCTTTCCTGGCACTTGCAATAGAGAAGCTAGTCTCACAGAAAGTGTGTTGGCAGGAGTGTGAGAGGAGACTCCAAGTCATTTCAGCAAGCTTGGGTTATTGTTTTTAACTGTGATCCAAAATAATGTGATGCTCTGTTTTCAAAATTTATGTTCTGTCCTTCCTCAGTGGCTGATTTTAATCATTTATCCTTTAAAGTTGTAGTTAAATTTAAATTCTATTTAGATGAAATAAATGGACCCCAGAGCCATGAATTTCCCATGTATGCAAATTGCTATGTATTCTTTTGACAGAAGATGAAATTCACAATATGTTATAAAATGCATGAGCTATTTGGTGACAACCTTTTGAAGATGAGTGATATCAAGACAGTCACCATTTTCCATCACAATTACTGCTAAACCATGGAACGAATCATAACAATTTATAGATAGTCTGTTCTTTCAAGCTCCGAACTTCCACATTTTTCCTTTGATTCATCTGCCACAAAAAAAAAAAAAGGATCCATTCCTTTCTTGCATGCAAATATTAAGATAATTAAAAAGACCACAGATCTCAGACACATAAGCAAGCCCCACTACAAAACCGCCTATTGCAAAAGCTGGGTGCAAACAGTTTTAATAGGCCCTTAGTAAGTATCGTGCTTCATCACACAGTAGTAATTTTTTAAAATCAGCTTCCATATCTATAGAGCAATAGAGAGCAATCTCAGAGTTAATACTTTGGCCTGCACATAATCAGAGTTTTCATGAGGAGGTCAAGCTTTCTGTGTAGTTCAGCTTAAACCTTCTCCATAGGAAGACTTTCTGGATGGAGGAAGCGCTGGGTTGATGAACACTTCTGACTCAATCTCTGGGCAGTAACCCCCAAAAGGTCCTTGGCTGGCACCTGTGAAACGTCCCATCAGAAAATCCTTCTATACAAAGCTGAAACTTCAACACATTTGCTGACTTTACACATCGCCGAGCTAGTGGTGTGGGTTGGCAGGAAGGCAGATAAGTGTCTTCCTTCACATCACCATCATGTTTGAAGCACATTTACAGTGAAAGAAATGCCATCTTAGCCCTATCTGTGCATTCAACAAATTGCCATGGAAATGTGTCCCTGTCTGTTTGGTTCCCATGTCTGTTGGTCCTTCTACCATTAGCCAGTTCTAAACCTTGTAACCCATGTTGCCATTAGAAAGTGGTACTTGAACTTCCTTCTTTGCCACAGATGCACCCAACATTTTCAAACAGATACCTTCAATGTAGTCTTCTACTTACATCTTGGGAATTAACGTCAATTTTTATTCATAATGAATCAAAGTGCTACCCTTCAAGAAGTCATCAAATAATAACGTTGGAGTGAGAATTATTGAACATCTACTTCTGTCCGCTTTTGAATTCAACACTCTTTCAAAGAATTCTTTTGATTTTAATTTACTTATGTTCTTTATGTTATGTTTCTTTATGGTTTTAATCCTTCACTAGACCATATATGTCTGAAATGATATACTTTGCTTTTAGTACTTCATCATTAATCCTGATTAAAACCACAAATTCAATATACAGGGAATCATATATGCTTTGTGGTAAAGCCATTTTGAACTCTATTGACCTTCATTTTTTTGTTTTTTGAATTACTTTCACTGCCGTCATTAGATTTATATAATTTATTATGACTCCATATGGGAAAATCTATGTCTTTTTTGACCCCCCCCCCAAAAAAAAAATGTCTAGTAACACTTATTTCACTTTCTGAAAATTAGGATTAAAAACAAATACAAATGTTATTTTCAAAATTCATTTAATAATTTTAACAATAGCTTGATTAAAAATTAAAGCTATAAAAATAACATATCAAAAGGTAAACAATTATTTTTCTCATAATTTAATATCCTTCTGGGTTATGGCTGATGAATACATCTTGAAATATCAAATATGATGACACTGTGACATGTTGTGGCACAGGGGACCCAACATATGATTATCACGACTTCAGATCTGGTCTCCACCCTGCTGTTCGAGACCAGAGTACTGGTCCCACACTTGGATGTTACAGCAATGTTGCATTGCTGTGAACATTTCCCAACACTTATTTTCCATTTCTGCACTTATCTCTTTCCAGGAAAATAAACAGAGGGATCTGCACCAGCTCACAGGCCACACTTGGCTCTCAAAATTCCAGGGCATTAACATCTCCCGTGATGTTTGTTCAAATACAGACACGGACTCAGTAGATAATGAAGCTGAGTCCAAGAATCTGAAGTTTACGAGACCACTGCGAGTGTTTTTGTAGGAGGTATCTGGGTTGTGTTCTCCAAGAAGACTCCATTTGCCTTCATCTCTGCCGATCTTATTTCACCAGTCCTTGGAACAGTGTTTCTGAAAACGCTGACTAAGCATCACTTGTGGTGCTTGTCAACAGAGTAGATGAATGGCCCTCCCTGCAGGGCCTGGGAATTGGCATGTTGAAAAGCTCCACCGGGCATCTGTAGGTACACTGAGAGCTAAGACTCACTGACCTGCGTGCAACGCGCTCTTCGCTGGTTTTCATTTTCACCTATAATTCTAGTCATTTTAATCCAAACACAGCACAATACTTATTCTATGAATACTTCTAGATTTCTAATCACTTTCTTCTCTTCTTTGCTGGCTCCATTCCACTCCCTCCAAGGTTCTTCCTTTTCTTTATTCTGTCCTTTAATGAGGCAACCCAACCTCGTGACTTTAACATATAATCTCTGTGGATCCATCAATATTTGTCATTTGGAATTTTACTTTTTGTTTCATCTTTTATTTTCCATTCTCTGGGCAACTCATCTGACATTTTTGGCATCCCAGTAAAACTGAACTTACCTGCTCTCCAAACTCTTTTGCATGTTGATGTATATTTTGTTTGTTTGTTTCATTTTATCAGTACCACCATTTCTGCCTTTCCCAGGATCAAGCCGTTAGGTCTGTCCTCATTGCTTTCTGCGACAAGCAGGAATTGAAATGGTTCCTGTGATGTCCAGCTCCTGAAATACTCACCTTTTTGTATCAATAATCCCATCCTTTTGCTTGTAGACAGAACCTGTGACTTACCTCTCACCATAGACCATGGCCAAGATGAAGGGATTGTTTAGATGTAATGAAGAGGTAACTTTCAACTAATCAATTGAAAGAGTTCATCAAAAGGGGGGATCATCCCGCTTTAATCATCGAGCCCTTTGAAAGAGGCTCTCTGCCTTTCCTGATATAAGACACTGAGAACAGCAGACAGCCTCTCCCTTGCTGGCTTTGAAGAAACTTTCAGCCATGAATTCTGCACTGCAGGAAATGCATCCCACCAGCAGCTTGACAAAACATGGAAGTGGATCCTCCCCTAGCCGAGCCTCCAGATGGGACAGCAGCCCCGCTGCCACTTTGAGACCTTGAGCAGGGTCCTCAGTGAAGCCATGCCCAAACTTCTGACCTATAGAAACTGGAGATAGTCAACGTGCGTTGTCTAAGCCCCAAGGTTGGTGGTAATTTGTTATGCAGCAACAGCAGACCGACATACTTCTTGTCCTTCAATGTTCACAGTTCCTCTTCAACGATGTTCTAGCCCTTCTGCCTATGTAATATTTCTTCTTCTCATTCTTCACCTTCCATCACCACCATTGTGGCTCAGAATCTCATGTAATCCTCTTTTCTATGGCTGACATGGCCTTTGGAATGGTCTTCTGTCCTCTCCAGCTCATCCTAAGAGCTGCTAGGAAACACTGATCGTGTGTCTCTCCAGCTGGGCATGGAGGAGGTCACTGTGGTTATAAAGTTGCGTGTTGGATCTGGTGGTGTTGGGTGCAGAGCACAGTTAAATGAGAATAATGCCCAGGACAGGGCTACTGTAGGTGGCTGAAATGGAGTGAGAGGAATGAAGGACCCTAGAGATGGGTTAAGAAACTGAGAAATCACTGTGTTGTTGTGGCTATCCAAGTGGACATCGACAGTATAAAATATGCTGGTGATTTTAATGTTATAATGTAATGAACTGAATATCAACGAAATGACCCATTCTGTGTGGTTTCTTATTATGCCTTTGCTCATAGAAACATAGTAACAGTGCCCCTTGACACTTTGAGTAACAAACAAACAAACAAACAAAGACAATAGGCCTTTTACATAACCCTTTACAACTGTCCAAAGTCATATATTTCAAAGTCCAGACCAAAAAGAGTTTGATGCTACATTGGGAAAAAAGCCTGTGATTGTTAAACCTGCTCATAAAAGATGACTCACGTAAGCTCTCTCCTGTGGTGGCTGGTTTCCACGAGGAAAAAACAAATGCCAGTGCTAATCAAACCAGCATGGGAGTTAATTAGAACCCGAAGACCAAGCAGATGGGCTTAGCACCTCGGACACATGAGCGTCCTGTTTCTAAAGATGACCTCAGAAGATTGCGTAACAGTCAAGTCGCGCACTAGTCCAAAGTAACTAATGAACTTCCCGTTTTTCTCTTAGCAATTCAGTCTTGCTCTTTGGAAATATTTCCAAACGGAGACACCCCCATTATCTGCTGCATACTTGTTCAAAAGAGGGTAATGACCCTTTACTTAAGTGTGTATACCCATCACTTAATTTATTTTCTTATGTGTGCCTTAAACACAACTCTCCAACATGAAGCAGCTTCAGTTAATAGCCTCGTTAAACTAGAATGTAGATACAGGATTTTAGAGATGAGAAAACTTTCTGACACTGCATGGAAATATATATGTGTGTGTGTGTGTGTGTGTGTGTGTGTGTGTATCTCGTCATTTCCAACCCTGTGGAGGCTCGTAGTGGGAATACTGGAAAGACGGCACCACAGGCAGGTTTGCTCTCAACAACTCTTGGATGTTTTAGGTTCTGCTCCCACCTCTTTTGGTTGAAAGATCTGCCTACTCATGGGTTGCCCAGATCCAGCACGATAAAAGGAAGGTCAGAAGTTGTTGGGACAGGCCGCGTTCTGTTGCGTCCTGTCGCGTTGTGTTGCATTGTGCTGCATTACTTCGTTATGCGTAGCTTTGTTATGTATTGTTTTCTATCATCAGTCACCCCTGAGGTCCCACCATTCTATTAACTGACGAGAACAAACTCGACTCTGTCTCCTTCGCTTTGACAACTGGCGCAAATTCCCTCTTAACCGATGTCCCCCATGCTGCTAAGCTACCTGAGGTCCCTGGGTTCCCACCTCCGTCTTCTGGAGCACTCTCTCCTCTCAACTAGAGTAAAATTCATGCCAAGACTCACACCCCAGGTGTGAATGGCTGCACGGAACTAGAGCTCATCTGTGAATTGTTTCAGGATGCCTTCAACCATTGTTTCTGTTAGTACTCCTGCTATCGTCCTCACTTTCTGGGACTCTGGTGACATGAATGGTCGTGTTCTGCTGGTGTTTCACTGATCCTTGAGGCCCAGTTGGCTTTGTACTGTCCATTTTTTTGTTTTTCAGATGGAGTACATTCTGTCCGTCTGTTGATCTGTCTTAAGTCAACTAACTCCATCATCGCTACCTCACTACGGACACCCTTCAGAGATGTCTCTCATTTTGCTTCTTGTATTTTTCAGTTATACAGTTTTTGTTTGTTAATCATTTCTACTTATTTGCTGAGGTTTTCTGTTGTTATTTATTTTAAGAGAATTGCCATTGTATTGTTGAGGCACGTTTATGACAGCGACATCAAAGTCCTTATAAGCTAATTCGAACATCTGATGCGTGTCACCATCGGCCCATTGACTGTCATTTCTCGTTCCGGTGACGACTTCTCTGGTTTTCGAGATGACAGGTGGTTTGTACTTGTTTCATAGCCACTGTGGTTAGGCTTTGGAGTCTCCTGATCTTATTAACTTCTTGTATTTTAGAAGGAATGCCCTCGGTGTAGGTTTGGTGTCTGAGTTTTGGTCTATTTTCGTGGGCTTTCATTCCTGTGACTGTTTAGTTTTCGGAGGCTTTACAAGGCCATCCCAGTGTGCTTCATTCTTCGGGTACTGCTGAGGCTCCCCGTTAATCCCTGCCCATGGCATCCATCAGGAAAAAGTGCTGGGGGGTCACTGGGCCACGGGTGGGAGGGACCTGGACTGGGCTCTCCTTAGATCACTGGGAGACCATAGTTTGTTATAGGGGGGCCTGTAGAGGGGTCCGTCCATCCCCGACGTCCTGCTGATCTGGGGTCGGGAACAGTCGGAGGCTTTGCTGCTACCCTGCTGCCAGTGGGTAAGGCTGCTGCTGTGGCCCATGTTGTAAAGCCGGGGGTGGGGCCCCCCAAGGTCTGTGCTGGGCTCCTCTTTACTGGTCATTGGGTCAGAGAAAGCAGACTTTCTTGGGCAATATGTGTGTGCACACGCGTGCATGGAAATCCCTGTTACAGGCCTTGCTGGCCCCTCGTCCACCAGCACATGCTGGATGCAAACAAAGCCCAGATCGCACACGCTGGTGTCCCCTCGGCCTGAGGTTCCGGTCAGCGTTCCTTCTTCTTTCCGCCTTCATGACTTCCCCTCTCACCCCGCTTCTGGGACACTCACGAGCTCTGTGAAACTGAACTCCAGTCAGCATCTCCATCTTTATGTAGGGAAACTTTTTTTAAAAAAAAGACGAGAAAGACCTGAGTGTATGGGAGAGACTGAGCGGACAGGGAAAGGCAGATGGTAGGAGAAGGCAGGAGGAAATTGGTTCCTGAGGCGCTGGGCCAAGAGCGAGGGCATGGGGCGAGCGCCAACGTGGTGGGTTAGACGTCGGAGGCAAGGTCGCCTTGGCTGCGAGGGCAGTGACCACGGTCGGGGCGAGGGGCCGAAGGCCGCGTGCGGTGCAGGGGGCGTGCAGGGCGTCCCCATGCGCGGAACTGCCCTGACTTCTCGGACGTGGAGGCAAGATTATCCACTTAGGGTGCGGGGTCACGTTAGCAGCTTGGGAATAGAAATAAAGATCTGACATTCCAAAAAAATGGCATTTGCTCCCCTGCAGGGATGGAATCAGCTTCCGGGCGCCGAGGAAGTGGCCACGGCCCAGCGACCCGAACTGCTGTCCCTGCGTAAGTCTTCCCTTGCAAGTACAAAGCCGCGGCAGGCAACCTGTCACAGGGTTCCCGCCGAGTGCCAAATGTCTATTGTGTTGTTTTTTTAAAACTTCCTCAGCGATCACAAAACAGATGGCCCTTCACAGTCAGCTTCACCAGAACATCTTGTCTGGCCAAGGCTGTTTAGCTTCGAAGACGGCTGGAGTCACTGCGCTTTTCACCGGCCCAACTGTATTTTGCCTACTAATCGTTTACACAAGCCTGGTCCTATGCACAGCCTTTATAAAAGCTAAGCTCAGTAGAAGATGGGACGGTCATTGGCCTCTTTTTTTCGAATTTATTCCTTTAGTGAAATGGCTCGTTTTAAAATCCAAGTCTAATTACTTCATTCACTTGTTTAAAACCTAGCAGAGGCCCCATGTCCTAAACTGGGAGAAAACCCCCATCGTTTTTCCCCATCCTGGTTCTTAAGGGGACTGCATTACCGGGACCCCTCAACCTGCTCACCTGTGCACCCCACGGGCCCCCCTGACAACAGAGGTCTTACTCTCAAAATCATGATTCACGAGCCCTGACGTAGGATCTTCTGTCACGGACCAACTCGTGCTTCCTGACACTGGTTTATGCTCTTGCCCCAAACCCTGGCTGAGCTGTCACTCGTCTGGGCCTCTTCCCGCCCCTCCCCCCAATGGGTCACACACTCCTGTCACGCTACCCTGCGCCTCCGGTTCCAATGGCCTCTGCCTGTTTATCTCTCTCTCTTACTTTTAGTCACATAAGGGCAGGGACCATATCTTTCTGTAGCACCTGATAGTGGGCTCCTGACGTGTCCTAGGCACTCAGGAAATATGTAAATTAGACCCTGGTTCCACTAATTTCTGAATTTGAGAAGCGATTGCATCAGAACTGCAAGATGGAAGTTTGGAGAAATGGCCCAGCTCTGCTGCTACCATTCCCTACCTGTAGGCCCCCCCAAAAATACCGACACTTCTTTGTGCCTTCCTTGTCTTAGTTTCAAAGAGAGTTCACTCCGCCTCCCTGCATCATTGCTGTAAGAAGGAAACAGTAATGTAGAAACAGCACAAGGAGGAGCACAAACATAGGGTACCATTGATGATACACAGTGCTTTTTGCTTAACCCAAATAAATCTCTGCAGGACACAGAGAAGTGACAGCTGTATCAATTGCCTAGAAAGTGTCTGTGTGTGTGTGCTGTTAATTTTGCTCCTTTGCCGGCATTTTCCGATTGTTTTCCTGCTTCTCCTTCTATTACTTCTAGTAAGAGGGCAGCACCAAGTCCACGTGACCGAGCTCCGTAACGGTTAGCGGAGAGCCGGTAGGCACTGACATGAGGGAGCAGCTGCCGAGGCGCTCTCGCGTCCTGTGTTTTTCACGCTTGTTTTCATCGTTTTATTTGCTGCTGGGGAGGATGAGGCCATTTGCCCTTCCGCAGCAGAGCTGATAGACTCAGCGTCTCATTGACAACCCTCCGAGGCAGGTGGGCACAGAGCACGTCTCGTATTCACTTGGCATCCTCTCACCTTCCCCACGGTGCCAGGGCACGCTAGGAAGAGAAGAGATACACGCGGTGACATGGACCCTGAGCTGCCCTGCCCCAGAGTTTCCCCTCACAAAATGTGCCGGTCTGAAGCTAGATGGATTCGGCCCCTTCTTCTTGAGAATGGCGCTGATTCCAGGACTGTCTTCTTCTGGGAGCTCCCATAAACACCCTGGACATTTTATCGTCACTGAGATTTCGTGTCGTCGTGTCTATGGGTTTTTAAAATGCAGGGTCCGGCAGAAGTAACGCCCTTTGTAAAGTGGTTATGTCAGTGTGGCTGTGATAGTGCTGTGTTGCAGAATTACATGCGTATGATTTTGGAATAGACTACCAGCTCAGAAAAAAAGGGCTGTTATGTGTGCCAGACCCTGTCTATTTGCTGTCATAGTCTCCTCTTTCCTCCCTGGGTTTGAGCTTCGTACGGGCAGGAACTGTGCCTTATTTGCCTTGGGACCCTCAGAACCTAGGACTGTACCTGTAACTCAGTGGGCTTCCCAGACTGCTGTTGAGGAAATGCATTTTGCATAAATGCACATATGTGCACACACGCGAATACTTCCTGGGTCATGGACATGGCTGTCGCAGTTTTGTGTGTCTTGCAGAGATCGATTCGGGTTCAGTAGAAGACATGGAAGGTTGGGGCTCTGAGAACAGTTGGGAGAAAAAGGGGGTTTGCAAAATGGATAGGTTGTGTTTCTCAGCTGAAGGTCAGAGAGATGAGAAAAAATAGGAAGTTAAGTTGTGCTAATGTGACCTTGGACGTTACTCTGGACTCCCAGCTAACCTTATTCTGCCACCTCCGTCAAAATGATTTTCTCAATTAAGGCCTGTGTTTTCTCTGTCAAATCAAGCTGCTAAAAACGACCTTCACAGGAGAGTCCTCATAAATGACTGTCAAGTCTGGGAGAAGGAAAAACACCAGGTGAATCTTGAATAATAAACCAGAATCCTCTGTACTGAGTCAAACGAAGAGACATTTAATTTGGAATCTTCCCGTGTTTGGCTATTTGCTGAAAGCAAAAGGATCACCATAAATGTGTATAGATAAAAGAAAAGCTGACAGTTGAAAAGCTGAAATGAAAAGTAACAGCAGAAACGACGTTAGGAGGTGCCTTCAAGGAGATGAGTTCTCAGAAAGTTGAGATCTCCATTTAGCACATTTCTTTCTCTCTAATTGTTGTTCTGCGTGCTGCTGCAATGTGATGGAATGGCCATAAACTTCCTGTGATGGGCTTGCAGAATAATTTAATTATAATTTAACATTTACTTTTATGCTATGCAATTACTTACATTGCTTTTTGCTGAAGACAATACATTTCAGCAGCTGCGCACAATGAAAAAAATAGCTGACAGGGTCAATTCTGAAGTTACACTGAGGTTTAGTTACATTCCTTTTTCACCCAGTGGACTTAACAAATTAGGCAGCCAGAGACTAATTGAAAGAACATCAGACATGTCATCAAGACCCTTTGATTCTCTGCTAACCCTCTGAATAATCTAGCTCTCTGAACTTGGTAGTCTCTTTATCTTTCGTGGGTGTCACTGTTTTCTTATCTTATAAACATTGTCATGGGATGGTCAACATTTCTTTTCATTCACTAACGTTCTGTGAGAATGATACTAACGTTGAGAATCCAGGAAAGGCTGTGTTGTTTATGAGATTAAATTCATCCCCAAAGCCAAAGGCATCTACTTATGTTGGGTGTTGACTTCATGATCTTGTGCAAGACTGGTGCATAATGTTCGGCTTTGCTTTGGTGCTCTGGATTTCTTTGTATCTCTCCTCTTCGCGGAAGTTTGCGTCACAAGGAATTTTCACATGAGCAGTTTTACTGCAAAATAGTTGTTGCCTGGCTACAATGCAGAAATGACTATATGAAAACATCACTTAAGATATTTTGGTGTTAAATATCATTTCCATGTTCTTCTGTCTTTGTGATTTGAGCATTAAACATTCTAAGTTCATTGTAAAATTAACAGGAATATCTTTTATTAGCAACATACCAATTTTTGACTTGTAGAATTTAGAATTGGGGGTGATTCTAATCATTAACAGGACCTGTAAGAATTCAAAGTTCCAAGTAAAGGGCATAACTTAGAGGCCTATATTGTTAAAGCTCATAGGAGACATAGAAATAGTAAAATAACAAGCATGTTTTTTGAAACCAGTTTATTATAAATATACAATTTTTATCTATTTAAAATATACAAGTCAATGTTTTAAAATATATCCACATGGTTGTGTAGCTACCACCACAATCTAATTTCCCAACATTTTTACTTCTCCTAAAAGAAATCCCAAGTCATCGGCGCTAAGCGGTAAATCCCCACCTACCTTCCTCTCTCCTCCCTACACACCTAAGTGGCTGCTTCTCTCTGGAATTGCTTATTCTTAGGCTGACCAGATGTCCCGTTTGAAATGGGACAGGACTGCTGTTTTCTGTCCCATTTCAAATGAGACGTCTGGTCAGCCTCCTGACAGCTTGAATTTAACCCAGTGAGACGAGGTGGACTGTACGTACCATGTGAAACAGGACAGCAGCGTGGTTTTCTGTCCTGTTTAAAACAGGACGTCGGGTCAGCCTACTTCTAGATATTTCAGATCAGTGGAATTACATATGTGACTTTTGTGATTTGATTCTTTCACTAAGAAAAATGCTGTCCAGGGTCAGCAATGTGACAGCATGGTCAGTAGTTGCTTTTCTTCCCAGGCAGTATGCATTGAGTGGATTATACCACATTCTATTTCTGTAGTGACCCGTTGATTAAAATGTGGGTTGTCACCAATTTTTGACTATTACAAAGTGCTACTGTGAACATTTGTTTTTAATTTTTTGCATGGACATGTGTTTTAATGGGGCGGGGGTATATACCTGCGTGAAGAATTACTGGATCTCATGGGAACTAACTTTATGTTTAACATGTTGAGGAACAGTCAACTCCACTTCAAAAGCGCTGCACAATTTTCTACCTGTCCCCACGAATGAGGCAGAGTGTTACAGTTTCCCCATGCTGTTACCGGGTTAAGGTCCAGCAGTTTGCCACCCCATGAGCCACTATCAAGAGCCAAGGTTGGTGACAAGAAAAGCAGGTTTACTCCAAACGCCGGCATTCCGGGAGGATGGCGGACTCCTGTCCGGAGGCCATCTCCCCACGGCCAAAAGACTTTACAGAAACTTGAGAAGGGAGAGGACAAAGGACAGGGAGAGGTGGTCCAGCAATTCCTGGGCACTGAGATCTGAAAAAGGAAAAAAAAATGGTGTTTCCTTGTAGTTTTAGGGATAAGGGTGAATTTTATGCAGATGTTGAAAAAAACCTACTTCTAAGTCAATGTCCTGGGTCATAAACAGATTTACGATGCCTGCAGTTTTGAGAAAACAGGGCCATTTAGGCTGATAGGCACAGGCTTGAGTAAACAGTCACTGAAACTGATAAGCCTGCAGTCATTAAAGCTCACAAGAGGAGAGGAAAAAGAAAAACAAAAGATTTAAAAACTTTTAAGCTAAATTATACTGTTAAATTGAACTAAACTTAAGGTGTTAAATTGTAAAGATAGAAAATCCACCCTTAACGTTACTTCACTAACACAGATTTTATTTATTTATTTTTATTACAGACATCTAATGGGTTAGAAGTGATACCTCTTCATGGCTTTTATTTATGTTTTCCTAATGGCTAATGATGTTGGGCATCTTTTCATGTATATCTTCTTTGGAGAAATGTCCAGTTAAGTCCTTAGCCATTTTTAAAGTAGGTTATCTTTTTGATATTGAATTAGACAAGGTTTTCCAAATAAATATTACATTTGTTATTTTCCAGTTCTTTCTTTATAATAATCATCCTAGTAGATGGGGTGGGATGTTGAGAACTTTCTCAAGTGTTTATTTGGCTATTTGTATATCTTTGGAAAAGTTTATTGTTGTTAAGTTTTAGGAGTTCCTTCTGTATTCTGGATGGTAAGCCTTTATCAGATACATGATTTGCAAAAATGTACTTTCATTTCGTAGGTTGTCTTTTCAATTTCTTGAAAATGCCCTTTGATGTACAAAAGTTTCTAAGTTTGATGAAGTCCAACTTATCTGTTGTTTCTCTTGTTGCTTGTGCTTTTAGTGTCATATCTAAGACTACATAGTCAAATCCAAGTTCTTGAAAATGTACCTTCTAAAAATGTTAAATTTTGGTCACTGATCCGTGTTGAGTTTTGTTTTTTGTGCATAGTGTGGGGTAGAAGTCCAACTTCATTCCTTTGCATGCAGAAATCCAGTTGTTTTAGTACCACCTTTGAAGAGATGATTCTTTCCCTGTTGAATAGACTTGGTACCCTTCTCAAAATAAATTACCACAGATATATGGGTTTATTTCTGGACTTTTAATTCTTATTCCATTGATCTATATATCTCTCTGTATGTCAGTGCCACACTCTTTTGATTATTATGTCTTTGAAGTATGGGCCACTGGCCATATCATGTCAATTTGAGGATCAGTTTTACTATGTCTACAAAAAAGCCTGTTGGCATTTTGATAGGGGTTGCATTGAATCTGTAGATTGGTTTGTGTGGTGTGGAAATCTTAACATTATTACATTTTCTTGTCCATGCATATGAGATGTATTTCCACTTACAAGTGTCTTTCTGCAGTGTTTTGTAGTTTGCAGCATACAAGTCTTTCACGTCCCTGATTAAATGAATCGCTTGGTGTTTTATTCTTTTACATGCTCTTATAAATGTAATTCCTCTCATAATCTACTTTTCAGATTGTGCAGGGATGGTGTATACAACTGTTAGCAGCGCCCTGGGTTTGTGCCATCTTTCAGGCTGGAAACCAAGAGAGATCACCACAAGAAAGTTCAGGTAAGAGGCAAAAGTTTATTTACTAAGCTCGTGCGCAAGGGAACCCACGCTGAGAAAAGTTCAGGTGGCTTCTCAGGAAAAGTTGCGGCGGGGAATTAAAGGGAGCTGGCGGGGTGAAAGCTGTGGCTAGTTTCTTGGCGCCTGTGCAGTGTGGCTACATGCTCCTTAACGCATCGTA
Organism: Lyroderma lyra; assembly: GCA_004026885.1. Lineage (NCBI taxonomy): Eukaryota > Metazoa > Chordata > Mammalia > Chiroptera > Megadermatidae > Lyroderma > Lyroderma lyra. Next base: position 49,647 of record PVJL010006426.1, on the reverse strand, counting down.
TGTCTCCTTAGCATGGTCTCCACCCCTGGCTGTGATTTTTTAGTATTTAAGTTAGCCGAAGGTCACCTTAGAGACATTCTTGGGCCTTACTGCACTTGTGCAGTGATAGGGACAGTCCCTTGTTGCTGGGATGCCTTGCAACAAGATCTTGGCAGGTTGCTATCCAAGTCTGCTCCATGTGCATTGGTGGTACCGTAGGGAGGACATTCTTGGGACACTGAGCAGGCTCCAGCAGATGACCTTTCTGAGTAACTCAACAGTAGGAAATCGCCCTCCTGTCTCAGAAACACAATGGACTCTTCATGTGTTGATCTCACACCCTGAGACTTGGCCGCATTCATTTATTATTAGCTCTAGTAGTTTTCTTGTGTATTCTTTGAGATTTTCCATATATAGGATTATTTTATATGTGAACAACGATAACTTACTCCCTTCCAATTTGGATGCCTTTTTATTTCTCTTTAATATCTAATCGCTATGGCTGGAACTTCTAATACCATGTTTCATGCCGGGTAAAAGCAGTCTTGTTGGATTCTTGGTCTTAAGAGGGGAGCTTTAAGTTTCTCATCATTGTGATGTTAACTGCGTTCTTCATAAATAATCTTTATCATGTTGAGAAGCTTCTCTTCTATGCCTAGTAATGTCTGTTATATTTTCACTTTCAGTCATTACATATTTTAAAGAACTGAAAGGAACTAAAACTTTGCCACCCTGAAGTTGCCATTAAGGGTATTGATTTTAAGCTGTTTATTAAGAAACACAAAAAGAACCTTTGACCCTCCTCCATTGCTATCAAGAGATTCAGACAGAGAAACCAGCTTCAGGAAGGAAATCTTAGAAAGCTGCCTTGGTCTAATTGGAATTAAGTGTGGTAAATGAGAGGACACCAGGCAGGGCTGTCAGCTAGACTCCCCCGGGTCCTGGTGTCTCTGAGTTGCCTGAGCCAGAATTTTCCTGCCATGTGTGTTCCTCTTTTCCTCAACCCCTGTAAACCGCCCAGTCTCACTTCTGAAATCTGATACCCCTTCCACCTTTTTCTCTTTGTCCAAAAAAATGTCATATACAAGGTCTGACAATGAAGTTTGTGAAAAACAGCATACCTCACTGCTGAATATCATTATGGTCACCTCTGAAGGACTCCCCTTGGGAAGCTGTTTACCGACACCAACGCCTAATCCACCCTTCAGCAATTTTGGAACTCCTTTCTGAATTGACCATCAGAGCTGTTATCATATTACCCTTGATGTCCTGAATGTCATCAAAATGTCTCCCTTTCAATATTTTCTTTATCTATGGGTAAAGAAAAAGTCATTGGGGGCCAGATCAGGAGAGCAGGGAGGGTGCTCCCATACAGTTATGTGTGTGCTGGCTACAAACTCCCTCACAGACAGAGGCCTGTGAGCTGGTACATTGTCATGACGCAAGAGCCATGAGTTGTGAGTGAAAAGTTCAGATCCTCTCTGTCTAACATTTTCATGCAGCCTTTTCAGCACTTCCAAATAGTAAACTTGGTTGACTGTTAGTTCAGTTGGTACAAATTCATAATGAACAACCCCTCTGGTGTCAAAAAAGGTTAGCAACATCGTTTTGATGCTTGATTTGGACTGACAGAACTTTTTTGATTGTGGAGAATTGGCTGACTTCCATTGTGCACTTTGATGCTTTGTTTCAGGGTCATATTGGTATTCATGTTTCATCACCAGTGATAACAGGGTGAAAGGTCTTCACAAACTTCAACTCTCCTTTGCTTTTGTTCATTGGTGAGCTCCTTCAGGACACCTTTCTCATGCCAAGATTTTCAGTTAAGATTTTCCTAAATGTTTCTCTGTTTACTTGGTCTGCTGTGCTTCTCACAGTCAGGCGACTATTTTAACACACAATTTCATGAATGTTTGCAATGTTTTTGTCACTTCTGCTGGTTACTGGCCCCCTGACCTCTCTTTATCAGTGATGCTTTCTCTCCCCTCAGAAAAACATTTAATCCATTTGTACATTGCCATTTTCTTCATGGCATTATCCCCATAAACTTGGACTAACATGTCCCTGATTTCACTTCTACTCTTGCCAAGTTTAACAAGAAATTTAACGTTTGTTCACTGCTCTAATTTAAGCTCCAACATTCTTGTGACGACACACAAAAACATGCATCAACAATAATGCATGACACTCAGCAAGACACCGCCACACATCAACATGAACACAGCTGTGAGACACAGATACCCCAAGGTTATGACACCTTACCAAGTTGTTTGTACAGTGCCACCAATGTAAGCGCATGGTGACAAGTTCATGAACTTAACTATCAGTCCTCATATACCCAATGTTGCCTCGTTGTCTTTGGAATTTCAATGCTTATGTGAATTCCCTGTGCTCATGTGTTAAAATGTCAATTTTCTCCTGTTAATCTCCCATATGTTGTTTGATTTATTCTACCAGTGAGAACTAATGGGGTAGTGGGACCATTTTCCCAGAACATCCACAGTTGTATTCAGTAGTAGAGACAGAATATGTTCATTTGTATCTGAACTGGGGCCAGGATCTGAAATATACCTTGAAAAGATTGTGTTGAAATCGATGACTTCTTATTTCTGTCTATCTTGTGTACTTGTTTTCCCTCCACATATTTTTAGGTTTACATTTTCTAAACCATTCTAGGCCCATGACACAATTATTGGTTTAGAAAGCCCCTGTGGAGCCCACCCTTCCACGGTCTTTAGGCTCATGCTGTCATTACCTTACCATCAAGAATGACTTCTTTATGTTATTTCACTGAATTTTAAGTCTAGTTTCTTCAGTTTTACCTGTGGAATATCATATCATTTTCTAAGTAAGAAGTTGTTCAAGAAATATTTAGTGGACTTTGGCATTTGAATTGACAATATCCATTTAAATAAAAATTATTACAGATGTGTATTAAGAGCAATGACACAATGAAAGGAAAGAAAGAAAATTTTTAATAACTCTTTGTCCCATGATAGGAGAACATCAATGTATCCCTGTTGGATACACATCTATAAATTCGTAGAGTTTGCTACGAATATATGCTTCAAAACTGAATGCTCTTACTTCTGACTGACTTAACATTTTTTTTCTCTCTAATTTTATGGTTATTGCAACTCATATTTTTTACTAAGTAATTAAAGGTATACCCACCATTTTGTGGTGTTTAATAATGAGAAGAATCTGGGTAAGTCTAGGTTTAACCAGTAAGTTAAACACCACAGTTAAACTGCCCAGTAAGTGTGAGAACGCTGAGGTGAGACCAGAAATGCAGAACGGAGCCTCAGCATTGCGAAACATCTCATACGCCTGACCATGTGTGACTTTAAGAAGTAAAATTGATTCCTAACAAAGCTAGTCTGTATAGAGGTAAAGATTTTTCAGGATCTGAAATATGCAAACCAGAAAAGGGTTATGTTTCCCTAAGGTGGATCTTTTGTGGTAGACAATAACAAAGCAATAAGGGAATCGGCAATACTCGAGGACCCAGTGGACTATTTAAATATTACTGTGAATGAGAACAAAAGACTTCAAAACTTCCCTCACTCTCTTGTTTAAATCTACGTGGGAATACAGATTTAGAGCTAAATGAAGCACAATCACACAGGGAGCCTCAGGAGGCTCTGGGACTATGAATATTGATGGGAACTCACTTCTGTGTGGTGCTCTGAACAAATGACAACAGAGTAGTAAACAACTATTTCCTTGGAGATGCAAATAGATGCAATAGGCTGTGAACTGAAACTCTTTCCCACTCCGATCTTATTCAAAGCAAACAGTGTTGTTTAGGAGCATACACGTAGCCTAACAATTAGACTGGGCATGGCGAACCAGAGACAAAGAAACAGAATTAGTTCCAACTCACGATAACGATACCCCAGAATTTTTCTTTCTCACCGGGCAGGCTAGCAATGGCATTCTGTTTTGCACTTTTAGAAATAAATTAATTCACTCGAGGAAAGTTGCCTGTGAGTATTTAGCAAGAGTTTGCTGGATCTGAATTCTACGAGTGCTACCGTTTTCAGAGAGATACAGTATTTTCTGGAAGATGGTTATTAATACTTTTTTCTTATGTTGAAAAGCCCTATTTTTCAAATGGGAAAATTTCTCTCTGGGGATGGCATTGGTTCATAAATGACCTTTTAGATGACAAAATGTCATGAGAAGCTAAGGGGAAGGTAAAAAGCTAGAATAGTTGATGCAAAATCTGAAAATGATATTCCAAAGAGAAAAGTATATACATTTTTTGTTTTTCTTTTTGGAGGAGAAAAGCAGCAAAAGCTGTCCAGTGGAATTTTGGAGAAGAGAAACTATACTCAACCTGAGGGCAGATGAGCAAATCCTCAGAAATAATGGGGTCGAACAGTAAAACTGCCAGTATAGAATTTAGTGTGATGTCTATGAATTATTATAGTACTGTAAAGCATTAGCTTAAAGAACAACTATTTTTAAAGATCAGGCAAATTTGTGGTATTTAAAAAAACAGACAAAAGATGTAAATTTATATATTGCTTTATTTCTATAGGGAAAAATACAGTAGACTCCCCATTAACTGGAACTTAAGCAACTGGCCCCCCCAAAACATCGAAGAAATAATACTTCATTTAACTGGCATGGGTGCTGGTTAACGGAGAGTCTGCTGTAGTCTCAAGGTCTATTCTGGAATGCCTGTGGATTTTCTGAGTTCAAGGGCTACATACTCTCTGTATTTCTAGGACCCAAGTTGAGCTGTCTACAAAGACAAAGCAAATGCTCAGTGCCCATCTGGTTTCTTAGATGTCACTAGAAATGCATTAAAATGGGGGGTGGGGGGTGTATTTTGCTGACCTCCTCATAGGAAGATCATTGCATTTTCAATTTTTTAATTCATTAATTTATTTTTATTTAAAAAAATTACAGTTGACATTCAGTATTTTATTAGCTTCGGGTGTGTGGTGGAGTGCTTTCTGTTAGAAGGGATTCTTGGGTATGTCCTTGAGGTGAGAAGACAGACCCCAATGAGCATGCTCTAGTGACTAATAGATTACTAGCAAATTGCCTTCCAAGGAACAAAGTGTGTGTTTTGTTTTTTAACTGTAGGGTGTTAGTGTTCCCCATGGAATCTACAAGTGTGCCAAAGAACCGAGTTAACAGAAAACAAAGAGGAAAACCAAAGAGGAGTTGGAGCTTTTCCACCAATAGCCCTCACTTGCTCCTTCTGACATGGTACCTTCTGTGTGCGCTCTAAATAAATACAGGCACTCCTCCTGAACGACCACAGTGCATTTCTACAGCTAGGTCCTTAAGCAAACTGGCCGATAAGCAAGGAGCTTAAAGGCGGATTCTTGCGGTGTGTCATGGTGTCATAGGGTATGTATTTTTCAATAGATATTACACAGCACCACACTTGTAAACAAAATACAAGGTCAAACAATTTTGCAAACTCATCGTAGAAAAAGTGTTACATACCTCCTTGGGTGAGGATTTTCCCCAGAATCCCTTACAACTGACTGGCATGTGACTCAGTTCTGGTTCATGGGCTGTCAGTCTGAGGAGCAAATACTACTTCCTCCGGAGTGTTTAAAGGGAGGAGACAGGGCCTTTTGCTCCTGTCTCCTTCTTCTCCTGTCTCCTTCCTGTTCGCTGGACACAGATGTGCTGGTGGAGCTGGAGCCGCTGTGACATGAGGCACGGAGGCCACGAATACGTATTGAAACTAATAATACCTATCAGCACGCACAAGGTGTGAGCAATCAGTATTCATGGACTGATCCATTGGAATATGAAATTATGTGTCTTTAAAAAGTGTCATTTGTATTTTAAAGAAATACAGATCATCGAATTCAATTCTACGATGTCTTGTGGCATCCCGGCAGGCATTAGCTAACCTTCCTTTAAAAACAGCTCAGTAAGGAGCTGCCTTACAACGTGATCCGTGACCTTTATGTCAGTCCATGGCTACGGTTATTGCAATGGCACTTGGGAAGCATAGATATAAACGTGGGATTGAGTCCCTCCGTGAACCCGGAAGTTCTATACGTTTTGCATCTCTTTTGACGTAACACTTCCTTGTTACCAAATTGAGATCTGGCTGCTCACAGCGTCTGTCTTGGCCATTGGCTGTGTTTGGGTAGGAAGAAAACCAGGCTAGTGGCAGAGCTCGTTTGGCAAATGGAAGTGCAGGTGCCTGCTCCAAAGCACCTACATTTTACTGAGCTCCAGACAACGCTGTCATCCAGGAAACTGCTCTTTCACCCTGCCCACAGGCTCGTTGACCCTCAGTTACAGAAATGGGCTTCCATTAAAGACAAAACAAATGAACCCCACCAGGCCTGCATACCCCGTTGGGCCTGAGGATCCCCGGGACGGGACTGCTGACGTGGTTTAGGAATAACTCCGCCCCTCCAGACCCTTTTTGTGTCAGCAGCCTAGTTATGGCTTGCAGTTGAAAAAATTAAACCCCCTCCCAGCGAGCTGGGTCTGATGCGGAGCGAGTGACACCTCTCCCGTCCCTGGTTGCCGGCTCCCCACCGCCCCGTCATCCATAACGCTTTTCTACAAGGCGGATCGTCAGAAGCAGCAGCAGCCGTGTGCGTGCGCCTGAGAACTCCCTCCTGCTTCGACCAATGACGAACCCCACCTGCTTCTTGTCGTCCAGGTACCCCTAGTGCAGTGGTCTCCCCTTGAGCCGAGGTGTCACTTTTATAAAGCTTCACTTGTCCACAGTCAACCAAGGTAAAAAACTATCCAAAATTCCAGATGTAAACAATTTATAAATTGTCAATCGTGCGCCATTCTGAATAGGGTGATGAAATGTCATGCCGTCCGGCTCATTCCCACTCGGGACATAAATCTTCCCTTTGTCCTGCGTATCCACGCTGTGTATACCATCTGTTAGTCAGTCAGTGGTCGGCTCATTTTTCGGATTGACTGTTACAGTATCGCAGTGCTTGTGTTCAGGTAACCTGCGTGGTACTTAATAATGCCACAGTCCCACAACTTTTATTACAGTATACTCGTATTGCTATTATGGTTCTGTTTTGTTATTATTGCTCTAAGTTTCTTACTGTGCCTAATTTATAAATTAGACTTTATCATAGATCTGTACGTATAGGAAAAAATAGTATATAAAAGGTTCAGTACTATTCACAGTTTCAGGTCCAGTTGGGGTCTTGGAGCATACCCTTAAAAATAAGGGGGAACTGCTATATTTCTATTGTCCTGTCTATGTTTTTCTTGAGTCTATAACGATATCGTGAGACTTTTTTCTTTTTTTGCTAAAATTCAATTATATATAATATTTCTCCTTCCTTCTTCGTGTGTTGGGCTTCCTTTAGAGAAGTCCTCACCCTCTAGAATCAGGCCGTAAATGACGTCTAAATCTTTAGTCAGAAGTTTCTGGAATCTTATTTTTGTCATCTTAGAAGTTGGAATGTTTCTCGGTTCTCTATTTTAGAGATTTGTCATATTTGTCACAATTCTTAAATATTTGCCCACAGTTTGTTCCATGATAATAGCTGTAGATTTTGTTTCCTCGGGTGTAATTAATCAGCACCCAGGAACTTGAAGTCATTTAAAACAGCTCAATGCCCTTGTATTATTTTGGTTGTGTTTTGTTTGTTTGTTTGTTCACTAGATATTGATTTAAGCCTGAAGTGTTTGAGTTTGCAGTGGGACATGGAGGCACAGCAACTACATACAGATGCTGCTTTGTAAGACCTCAGGGGAGGGTGGACGTAAACACTGTGGGCGCACATCATAGCCTTGTTACAGTCACTGAGCCTGTGTATGTGGGGGAGCTACCTATTAGATGCTTGCCTCCTAGCAGCTCATTTTTTCCTCACCGTGTTATGGGGACGGTGCCAGTCATTGCACAGAGGAGAGGGCTGCTGAACAGGGAGCTCCACGAGTGGCTGATCGTCTCACAACTCCTGAGGAGAAGTATCAGTATCCGAGTCTGAAGTTCGTATCCACGTCAGGTTAGACCTGCGGCTCCGCAGCCCTCCTTGACTGGAAATTCTGCCCCTCATTAATGCCATTGCCTGGGCCAGTTTTGGTTTCAAGGTCATTCTTCTTCTCAGAGAAACCAGAAACGAAATGAGGTTCCGAAGAAACGCTTACTTCCTGTCACCCACAGACATACCGTACCGCGATCACCAGGGGGCACAGGTGACGTGCAGCTCTAATAGGAGCAGAGTACGATGTCGCCTTCTCCCAATACCGGGAATGTTCCTTCTAGCCTCCTCATCCTGGCGTTAAACATATCTGCAAATGACCTTCGTGTTGTTGTTCCTCCTAAGACTCATTCACAACCGTCTTTTCTGTACGTTTCAACGTCTCTATCATGAACTTCCGGCTCCTTCCTCCTCCTTTTTATTTTTTTGTTTCTTCTTCCACTTTCTCGTGTGAGCTTTACCTGCAATCATTCACGACATCTGCTGAGGAGCGTTTCTAGTGACGTTATGTTAAGTGAACTAACCCAGACACAGAACGGGAAATGGAACACTGCCTGGTCTCACTCGTGTGTGGCATCAGAACAAGTCCAACACCTAGAGGCACGAGAGTGGTGGTCACCAGGGGCAGGGTGCTGGCGAAGATGGAGAGCTGCTGGTCTGAGGGCACACGGGTGCCGTGACACAGGTTGAAACTCTAGAGATCCAGTGACATCACCCGTGAGACCTCAACATTTCGCATAATTTGTAGGAATCCGAGTTACCACATCTCTGCTTATTGGTGCATTCAATAACATGCGTCTGGCATTCACCCTAATTGAACAGCAATTTAAAATTATGCTGTAGTGTTTAGAGAAAATGTCAAAAGAGATTGCAGTCAGACAATGGTACCTGATTATTTGTGTCTTTCTCTTTCAATATTTCACACCCACGGGTGGGCGAGGGAAGGAGGAAAATGTTTCTTCCTGTCCCCTGATCGACGTCATCAGATTCTAGTAGGAGTTGGCTTTATTTACAGGTAGGATAAAGGTGAGAACTCTTGTAATACAGTGTGATATTTAAGAAAACAAATTCTAATTTACAGACTCATTGAAGTCCACAGAGTTGGTGAATGAATCCAGCCTATTTCCTTTCTGATCCAGCACTAGCTAAATTTACTAGTGTTGTATTACAAATCCTTGTCTCCCAAAGTCCTGTAAAATGTACCACAAACTGAAGTTTAAATAAAGCCAACTGCTGTACTTCCTGTACACTCCTAACCCTGAACCCTCATGAGAAAAACACACACACACACACACACACACACACACACACGTGCGCGTTGGGGTAGGGAACAGATAATTAATGGTTGCCTGTAATTCTGAAGCTCAGCCTGTTCAATCTGGGTAATTACACCAACTCAGGCAGAAACACTGTGATCCGCTGTTGAACGTCTTGTAGCATTTGGCTTTTTACCTTTGCTTTTCCACTTGAGATGAGACATGACACCTTAATTGAACATATCCTCAAGTTGACGGCAAATTTTAAAATATACGAAAGTACTTTTCTCCTCCTGAGGACTCCGGAACGATTCTAAAAGTAGCTGCGACCCATCTCCCAAGGCGACGAGGAAGTGTGTACGAGGGCCGTCCGGAAAGTACCCAGCCACACAGCCGTTCTCGTCATGTGGACAGTGGCTGGATTCTTTCCGGACAGCCCTCGTATTTTGCCAGATCCTTCCGAAGTCTCTTCTGGAGGGGCACCCACCATCTCTACATTTCTAATTTATATTTTCAAGCCTTAAAAATAGGCTTGTCAAGTCCATTTTTACTGCTTTTATTCACGTTCTTTCACAGCTTCATGTAAGTGGGGCCATCCTGAGACGACATTGAGACACACGTCATCCCAGAATCCGCTAAGTGCTTTGCCCAACACCCCAGTTTGCAGATGCAGACGATGAGACTCATAGAATTTCACACTTTAAAAAAAAAAGTCATCACGCTTGTCTGTGGCCTATCAAGAACTCATCCCAGTTCCCGTCAGGTGGCACGCTTTCGACTCCAAAACACGCCTGGGACTTCCGGAATTCAGAGAGCAAAGTCACGTCGGCACTTGGACAGAAACTGAGGCAGCAAACCCTGTTGAAACTGCCATGTGTGTGCGTGCGTGTGCGTGTGTGTGTGTGCGTGCGTGTGTGTGTGTGCGTGCGTGTGTGTGTGTGTGTCATAACAGACAAGGAGATCCCTTGAGGAAAAGTTGCTTTTCTTATTTGCAGCACAAAGCAGAGGCCCTGACATAGAGGAGCACTCAAAAATAATTGGTAGAAGGAAGGAGGGAAGGAAGAAGAGGTGGAAAAGCAAGGGAGCAGCAAGAAGACGAAGACGTCACTCACGTGTGAACGAGAGAAAACGAAGGGCGTTGTGCAGCCTGCTTCCACGTGACAGCTCAGCAATAATTTTGTAGGCTTGGGTTCCCTTGGATTTCGTGTCCTACAGAAGGTTAGGCGACAAATTGAGTCTTCCTTATCTCCACCACTTTATAATGTACACACTTCCTTCATGCCTGCTGCCTGCTTGATCTCCACAGTGACTCCAGGAGACTGGGAATGGGGCAGGATTGTGGTTGCCCTCAGGGCTTTGGACAAGGAAAGGCAGCCTGCCACAGACTTCTCCTTATCTTGGACTTCACCTTCAGACACGATGATGGGAAAAATCTGACCAGTATTTGAAGTATTGCCTCTTAGTGCCACGTAGTAAGAGCATGCTAAAATTCCTGTCAGTGTGGAGAAATACTGGAGTAGAAGCTGCACCGTCAGCCCTTTCTACACTGTCCTCTAATGAAAAAGAAACAAAAAATGATCTTCGTGTATGTTATCTGTCCTGAGAAACTTGGGCCCAAGGAAAGAATCGTCCGATCCATTGAGATCATTATAGTTGAGTGACTGAGTCTGAGGATTGTAAAACCAATTCTAGAAAGATCCCAGTGAGCCTTTCATCTCTCCTTTTCCGGTTCATTCTCGCAGTTATTATTTCTTTGGTTATTTGTGATCACCGGGACATATCACACCCTCCCCTGCCACTTTGGAGCTACTTTGTCACTGAACGTCTTGCTGAGTGGCCCATCCACCCATCCGTCACACAGCTCGACCCACCTCCTGCAGAGTCTCATTCTAATTGGCTCTTAGCTTGCCCCAATCTCACTCCTCTCTTCCTTTCCTGCTCCAATGCACAGCGAGCTCAGAATGGCATCAAACTGGGGCCCTGTCCTGGGAAGGTCCCCGCACGGTGGCTGCACAAGGCCGGAGGGTTCCTGGCCTTTCTGTCTGCCGGTTGAGTGCCACTTTGAAAACAATTCCAATCACTTAATTCGGGTTGTGTCAAATCGAGCAGCTCTTCCTTCGGTGCACCTGAACATTGGTTTCCCCTTCTTCCCAGGCTGAATAGTAGTATGTATATTCTGTTCACACAAACGCAGTGTTAAGGAGGTTTATTTAAAGCTCTCTTCATGTGTAACCTCACAATAAACTTGCAAGATAAATATTACCATACAGAAAACAGGAGTAGCAAACAAGTAGCCACAATTACACTTAAAACCTTTAAAAACATACCGTTCTCTATTGAAGACCTTCATCCAACGAAAGAGTTATTAATGTGTTGGTGTGATTTCATTTGACCAGATGGACAACATTCTAGAGAGAGTTAGGCAGTCATAACAACGCATTAGCTAATGAAGCTTACTCTGCACTATTTTGAGTGTTTCACAATGCTTATACTCTCAGGTTTGTGCCGTCACCATTTAAAGGGACATTCGGTATCAGTGTTGCATCAATGTCGTTTTGAATCATTTGCCAAGCATTTGGCTTTTCTTTCACACCCGTAGCTCCTGTTCAGTCCTGCACCTCTTGCAATGAAGCCACTTCTCCTCTTCTCCACCCAAGCTGCTCTTACTGCGGTCACCTGTGTTGTCCTATTTGTCGCAGTCTGCTGTCTTAATCCTTCCCCACTTCCTGAATGTAATTGCCGTCACTGACTCCTCTTTCTGTTCTAGAACTCTTTCTTACCTTGGATTCTGTGAACCACAGCCTTCTGTTTTTTTATCCTTCCGGTGGTTGCTCCCCAGTTTGGTAGTTCATACAATTTGATATGATATGTTGGATTGTCTTCTATTGTAGTCCATCAAATGCTCATTTTTACATAGAGTTCCTCTTCACCCCTATTTTTTTGGAGGAGGGGTTCCCAACATACTTACCTTAGGCAAGCTCAACTTTTTCTGGGGTGTAGTGACCACCTACATTCCCACGACTCCCTCATCTCCATCTTACATTTCTATCTTTAACTCTGAATCTATATCCCCAGATGTTCATTGGGATTCGTTAGCTGCAGCACACTGCAACCATCGTAAAAGAAATCGGACAGTAGCCTTCCCAAACCTGACATTCCTCCCAAACTCTCCATCTCAGTAAATCACCCCACCCCGCCCAGCTGCTTTATGAGAAACTGGGGATCAGGCTAGCCTGGTTCTCTGGCACTTACTCCATCCAGTCACTCGCCAGAAGGTCATGGTGACCCGCCCCAAGCTTCCTTGCAGGTAACTGCTTCTCTGCTGGCCCTCTGTCACCATCTTCATTTAGAAACGCGTCACTGGTGGTCCAGACCATTGCAAAGGCTGTTTCCGGTCTTTGTCACATGACTCCTTCCTCCTTTCTGTTCACGTCCTTTAAAAATCTTCTTCGTCCGGCTCTTACGTGGGTTTGACACGAGTGCCTTCCTATTTCTCCTTGGAACTCTCAGCACGTTAGGTTTCCTGCGCTTTGCCCGAGGGGCCGTGCTCTCTGGCCGCCGTTGTGATGGCACAAGTTATTTCCCTTCCTCTTCGTTCCCTCCTCCTCCCCATCATGGAGCCACTGCACTCAAGTCTTCTCCTAATCTATCTGTTGATCTATCAACCTGTCTAATATTAATATATTCTGTAGTGTGCCTAAATTTGCGTTAAAGATCCATGAGAATTTTATTTCATAAATGTTTATTTGGTGCCTACCGCATGCCCAACACTGTGCTAGATATCGTTAATAGAAGTAAATGAATAAGTAGGATTCCTGACCTTCAGAGTTAAGGTTTGCAGGGAAACTCGTCCCTTCCCTGAAGGTTTTTCTGGCCTCCACCTCCCCAACATGACAACTCAGGCAACTGTCACCATGCACTCAATGCAGCCTGCAGTCAGCATCTTTGTAAAAACTCTATTACTCTGCATAATGCACAATACCTCTGCATTAGTTTGTACGTCATTTAGGGTCGGGGCTGTGTCCTTCATCTCTCCATTTCTGGTTCACAGGAGCAACTCAGTAGGGAATTAGTCTTAATGAAAGAATGAATGCAAAACTCTAGGAATGTCTACACAACGAACTTTCTGAGCTATTTAAATTGTATCGTGTCAAGACTTTAGTGTTTTATTTTGTGTACCTTTGTTTTCTCTATGGCTTTTTTTTTTTTAAAGATTCTAATTCAGAATGTCCCTAAATACAATTGGAAGTCTTGAAAAATTATTCAGTTGTTAATTTATAGGAGATGAGCACTGTAGTCAAGGCAATAAGAAGCAGATAGCATGCTCGCTGTTCTTCAGAAGTTTGGATTCTAATAAGGTAAATAGGACAGCTCTCCATATTTTTATTATGGATCCATTAACATTTAATAATAACTTTGGAGGAGTGCCTACTCTATGTCAGACACTGTGCTAGAAATGATGGATTTTTGAAGATTAAGTTGGGATTTCTAAACTTAAGAACACTGTTTTACAAATATAAACATAAATGCTATATATATCCACAACAAAGAAAAAATAACAGTCAACATATTTGTTCATTGTGCTTTGTGAAAACCTTCATTGTAATATATTTATTTTAAGTAAGGCCTTCCACCTAGACCAAAGGTGTTAACAGGGCTTCCTGGTGTGAAATGTAAGACTGTAAAATACTACTAGCTACTTGCCTGAACCCAGTTCTATAATTAGAAGAGGACTTCTCACTAAAACAAATAATTAACTTTGATAATGGAAGTGTAAAAACAAATGCTGTGAACACTAGTAATGATACATGCTTTAGTTATATGTATAGTTAAAACAGATAAAAATGAAGACAAATCACTGGTTATAATTATAGAGGAATATACATCCCTATTTATTTATGTCTGGGTACTTGGGTAGTAAGTAAAGTGGCAGACAGGCAGAGCAATGGCCAAGTCACAGGATAGCTACAATAATTAGACAAGGGTTAGAGAATTCTAGACTGCTGAGACTTCAGCTTACTGATGGAATGATCAGAAAACATTACTTAAGAAAAAAGAAGAGTGTTTATTGAGTAGGAGAGCAATAAATATATTTCAAGATATGGAAACATGGTAAATTCAATTGTGATCTATCGATATGTCCCTGAGTCTTGCTGTTGTATAAGGTATGTAGCTGTGAATGAAGTATATCTATGAAATATGTGGGTGATCATTTGCTTTAGTTTGGGAAACAAAGCAAAAAGCCTCAGTTTAAGAAAAAGTTTATATTATAGTATAGCACATATGGCTATCAAATGCATTAAAATTTTGTTCCAGAATACGTCTTGTTCGTAATTACAGATATTGTAGGAAAAAAATACAAATTTTACTATCATTATGAAAAGGAACACCCATTCATGTAATGAAATAACTGTGTGTGTGTGTGTGTGTGTGTGTGTGTGTGTGTGTGTGTGTAATTGACTGTGGAAGCTAAAAAAAGTAAAAGATTAATATTTAAAACATCATAATATTCTTATAAATTCTTTATTTCTTGAAAAAAACAGTTAAGGGATGAGGTTTTGCTTCAGTAGATGAAAATTCCTTTTTAAAAATGAGCTTAAAAACCCACATAGCTCATCTTAGGAGGAAATATTACAAAAGCCAAGTCTCCACTTTTTAAATTTCTACTATTAAAAATACAACAAGAAGTGTGGCAGTGGTCATAGCCCTGTTTCTACTATTGTAAATCCAGTGTGCTTTGAAGTGCTTGTAGGTAAATGACAAAGTTCAAGTGCTATTCAATATTTCGTATGGATTCATGTTAATTTGTAGTTTTAATTTGTTACCATTCACAGGAGAACAATTTCCTCACCAGGTTTCCTCATTGAAAACAATCCTCAATTTGCCACAGCTCCTACCATGCTATCTTTAGAAGTAGGGAGGCAGAATGGATTTTCAATAAAAGATGCAGATTACATCCTTGTACTATGTCCATTATCTCTAAAAGTTTTTTAGCTTATGATAATACGGGTTCTAATTACCTCATTACTCAGTTGCAATTATTTACCATGAAATACCTAGATATTTCTTTATCTTTTATGAAGGATAAGAGAGTTCATCTGATATTTGTTTTTCTGACCAGAGCTTAGTTCTTTTAGCTTCTATTAATAGATAACAAAATCGTGAACAGAACAGATATGAAAAATTAAATGAAACTTTTCAAAAATATTGAGCCAAAGATAGTGCCTTGGAACTCCCTTTCCTTGCTCCTAGAATCTGTCAAAATGATTACCAAAGCAGGAATTGGGGGAATATAATCTCATTAGCAATGAAATAGGGGATAGGAGCAACTCCTCCCTATTAAACTTTAAAGCATATCTATTTGAGAACCAAAATACTATAAGAAATAGAGCTCCAAGTCATACCATCTATCAACATGAATTCCAAATGTATTCAAGATGTAATACAAGTGCAAGAAGAGATACTAGTCAATATTTTAATAATTTTGGTCCTACAAAGCCCCCTGAACATTCATCAGTGATAGACGATGGAGGAAATCTTGGTACATTTGATTAAATAAAAATTAAAACACGGTATATGACAAATGCACTATGAAAAGTTAGCAACACACTGCTAGGCATTCATATTTGTGAAATATTTATATAGTAATGTTCTTCATCACAAACAGCAAAGCAGTGGCCTGTCAACATAAGCAGCCAAGTAATTTTGGGAGTTGCTCATAGAAACAACAGGAAGGCTTGAGACGTAGGTTTGAATTGGAAGCAAAGCAGAACAGGTACAGAGTTCTGTACAAGCAGGACCTCTTCTCACCAGGGTCGTTATGAAGCTTCCAGAACTTTTACTCCACGGCAGACGCCTCACGTTACAGCAGACTCTTCGTCAGCATTGCTTTCCCTCCGTTCAGCGTCGCCAGCCAGGGCACCGGGTCGGCTATCCGCAGATCATGTCCCTCCCACGCCCTCGCCACAGAATGAAGAGAGAAAATGTGGTTTCCCCTGTGGCTCCCAGAGCAGAAAGCAGAGTGGAATTCTCCCAGATTAGCGAGGACATTTGTTCGCTGGGCAACCCCGTCATTCTCCAATAAAAAGTTAGACACATTGGAATATGACTCAGCTGTAAGAAAGGATGAAACAGGGCCCTTTGTGACAACACGGATGGACCTCGAGACCATCGTGCTGAGCGAAATAAGCCAGACAGAAAAAGTCAAGAACCATGTGACATCACTCATATGTGGGATATAAAACTGAAAGCAACGAAGAAAAACCAAGCAAACATACAAAAAAAATCCCCAAAACAAGTCATGGACACACTCGATAGTTTAGTGGTTACCTGGGGGCAAGGGGGCGGGGTGGGAGCTGAGGGAGGGGGTCAAGCACATGGCGATGGGACGGGCACTGACTCTGGGTGGTGCCGTTCAGTGCACGCACGTCAGGACGCGCTGATCCTTCCTGCACAAGACGACGAGGGACCGTAGGCAATGAGCCCGCGACTCGGATTCGAGCCTCTTATTCCGAACCCCCCTGAGCCCGTGGAGCAGTTCTTGCCTTCCTCCTATGACCCCTGGCTGAAGCTTGTCCTATTTTTTTTTTTACTTTTTATTTTTAATCTAACCCATGCCGGAATCCATATCTTGATAAGATTCTTATTTTCCTGTTTCCTGGGCCCGAAACCTCTGGCGTTCTCAGCTAGTAGATCTTAAAAACAAAAACAAAGACAAAAACTCCCCTTCTTCAACTTACTTCTTACAGGAAAAATGAAGAAATCAAGGGCTTATCTGCTAGTACCCCGCAAGCCCACCATAAAGAAGCCCACCAGCACGTGGCCAGCCTGTCGTTTCCCAGCTGTGGGGAGGGATGGGGGACATCGGGAGTCGGACACACAGGAGCGGATTCCAGCAATACGTTCGATGTGTGCCCAGGGGCGTGTCTGCTATGTCGAACACATAATTGACACATAACGGCCTCACCTAAGCCGTGAGACACCTGTGCCACAGGGAGACCTGGCGTTCGCTGGGACTCGAGGGTCTTAGACAAATGCGTGATGCCTTCGGCCCGCTCAGCGTGCCTGTGGCTGGGAGGCCTCACTAGCGGGGACCCCAGCAAAAGGACAAGGGTAAAGGTTGGGAGGAAATAGCAACTTTCATCCTGTTTTGAGATGTTTTATTTCCTCCTTTGCGAGAGAATCCTAGAGATTATCCCCATCGGGGTCTGTGGTGGGTGGCGGAGAGCAGGTGATTGGGGTGACTCGGGGGTCGCTGCGAAATGCCGTGTCTGTACAACAAAGTCCTCCTGAGAACATCGAGCATCGGTTCTAGCACGAAGACGTGTGTGGGCCAGCATTTTCTACACCCCGCCTTACCGAATCGGGGTTTGGGGACATGACGGGAGTCTTCATCGCAAAAGGGATCAGAGGATGCGCGTAACCCTAGCAGGCGTTCCTTAAGTGTCAGCTGCATATTTGATGTGATGCTGAAAACCTTCTGATTGCTAAGGACCCGAGTGCTGTAGTGAATTAACGTAGTTACTACTCCTGAGGTTGGAAATGGCCACGGATATGCCGTTTAAATAATGGCACAACAAAGCCCGCCGAATTTTCCCGAACTGTCTTACCCCTGCCTCCCTCCTGCTGTCTTTATTGTTGTGGTTTTGTGTGTGTGTGTGTGTGTGTGTGTGTGTGTTGCTTTAAAAAGCGCAATACTATGAATGTAGTCTTTCCTTGCTACAAATTTCTGTTCAGAAAATGAAACCTCGAGGAGAAGAGACATTTTCAGACTGCAGCCCGGGTGAATTTCCGTGGTGTTGTTCAAGCTCATGGAAGTTTCCTCCCTGAACCTTCCCCTGCACATCCAGATTATGGCTTCCGGTGGAGCTGCCTCATCACACAGTGGGAAAGACGTGTTAATGGAAGTCTGAGGGTACCGAATAGGCTAATGGAAGCTTTTTAGAATCCCAAGTACTCTTCATATTAGAGCCTTTGTCATAAAGGTGACAATATTACCAATAATAATCCTCTCTAACAAAGGACTGACATTAGGTCTGACCCAGTCGGAGCTGCTGGTTCTATTCACCTCTGTCCAAAGCTGTCTTGGTCTCCATTTCTAGCCCTGAGTGCATATTGTTCAATTCAATAACCTAAATTTTCACTGGTAAAACAGAACGTCCAAATGAATTCAGTAATTAGCTTCCCCATTAGGGGGCTCATTTAATTTCAAAGCTAATGCCATCCACATTTCCGTTTCTAATTAATCCAAATGTAGAAAATGCAATACTAGCCAGACAGTATGTTCTTTGAAGAGTTGAACCTATGACGGTGTCAGTGAACTTTCATATAGAAATGTGATTACAGAACGTAATTCTAAACAAGTGGAGCTTTTTCTTATCTCTTTTTTTCTTCAATCTCTTTGTTTTGTGATTTTAAAACATTTCAGAAATATGTCCCTTCTCCCAGTCTAATTTCTTGTGAAAAACCTTTAACCATCTGTAAACAAGATAAATGTTTACATAAGATTCAGAGGATCTGAAGGTGGGTATTATTGGGAGAGCAGATCCCAGAAATTTAGAGCAGTTATGGAAATTTTCTCTGAGACATATTAAACATAAATATACGAGGCTGTCCAAACAACATCCAGCCAGGTAACATGAAAAATAGAGGCATTTATGGTTGGATTTGTTCCACACAGCCCTCGTATACCTGTCTGGTGGGGTAGAGTAGCAGATTCCATTCCATGAGCAGGTTGGGCACATGGGAAGTTATGTGATGTGACCTCCATTCCTTTAGTTCTTTGGGGGATATATATGTGCATATGTGTGTGTGTGTGTGTGTTTGTGTTGTGCAGAGACATATACATACACACATGTGTACATATATATACATGTATATCTATGTTCTAAACTTCCTGATGGCCCAATCAATAACTGTGGAAACAGGAGAAGGAAAAAAGGAAAACACAGACATTTGAGGCTATTCGCCTGTTTAAAAATATATACAGATAGTTATATTTGTGTATCTATGTAAATCTATCTACATAGATGATCGATAGATAAATAAAGAGATGATAGATATTGTTAAATGAAATAGAGTATCGACTTGTTCCCTTTACAGCAGCTAAAAGGATTATTTAAATGTGGCTATCTCTGCATAAGACACATTTTCAAATGGTGCTGTCAGGGTCTCCCTAGAGGGAAGGAAGAGGTAGTGATGTGTCATTGGGTAAATATAGAAAGACACAATCATATGGCCATGAGAGACACATATGTTCATACCTACGTCAGAAGCAGAATGAAATAAAGGCGTAATTAATTTATTGATTGCTGGAAGGAGAGTCCAAGCCCTCGAAGCATTTGGAGGTCCACCTGGAAGACATCATCTGGAAGAGATCTGATCAGTTCTCAGAAGCAACAGGCTTGAGACCACCCGGAGAGCCCTGGAACAATTGGATGATCAGAGGAATCACAAACAGAGAAAAGGAACAGAAGCAATCGGAGACAATGCCTCCTGCCATCCCAACCAGCGCTGTTGAATACAACGAATGAGGTAAACTGGATCCTCCCGGACCAGTTGGAATTGTGATTAGGACTGTCTTTCTAAGAATGATTTTTAAATGGTTACAATGAGGTGTTCAAGTGAGACGTATACATTAACAGTTTTGAAAACCTTCCACAAAATTGGTCAAGCAATAAGAATGTTTGACCCCTAGAACCAAATCAAAGACAGACTGTTTCATAAGAACAGAGCACCACCTTGTGTTCGTAAGTTATTACACGTCCCTGGGACACCTAAGGGATGCCCTTGACATTGTATTAAGTTAGAGCTTATCAGTAATGCCATGGAGTAAATCGGGCAAGCACAATAGCTTATCAATCCTTTTAAACTCTTAGCCTTATGTATTAGCTGTGTTTATGTTCTAAAATACGTGGAGAAGAGATGATTAATCAGACCACACAAAAATGGTTTTGTACCTTGAATATAAATGCTTTCA
Source organism: Lyroderma lyra (assembly GCA_004026885.1). NCBI lineage: Eukaryota > Metazoa > Chordata > Mammalia > Chiroptera > Megadermatidae > Lyroderma > Lyroderma lyra. The sequence goes on along the minus strand of PVJL010006426.1, from coordinate 29,479 downwards.
TATCAGGAAAGAATTCTGTGAACTAAACCCATAACACTGCACCTAAGCTGATTTCGCATTTAACACAATATACTCATCGCTTTTAAAATATCAAATCTCAACAGAGCCATTTTGATTTGAAGTAACTCAAAAGTGCACAACTTTCTGAGTGTTCAACACATTAGGAGTTATTGGGCAATGATCAATGATCAACCATCCCTTCGTTGAAAAGACATTCACCTTAAAGCTTTCCGGTAAAGCCGTAAGGGCATTAATGAAGGAAGAAGAAACTTCCGTCAAAGAGCGTCTCCAGGCTCCTTCGCTTTCATAGAATCGCTGCTCCAAGGACCGTTTTTTGTTTTAATCTAATGTGGGAAATGGAAAGCCCTACAATGATGCAAATGTAAATTCAAATCAGGTCCTAACTAGTTCTTCCCCAGCTACCCCATCCTCGGTATTCCTGGAGCGCTGGGTTTTGCAAAATCAAAACTTGTTTGTTTTTTTTTTAGTCAAGTGAGTTTTGCTTGTGTCTCACCCCTTCCGGCGTACCTTCGGGTCTTTGGGTGCATAACGTGGTTTCACCCCTTTTTTATGTCCCCCAGCTGTCTTGAAAAGTGCTCATCCCACAGAACTTCCTGCAGGGCTGTGGCAGGAGGCTGGGCGAGGCCTCAGCTCCCAGAGGCTCGGGGAAGGGACCGAGCGAGCGTGCTTGGCCGCGGGCAGGAGAAGTCGTGCAGGCGCCGAAAGCCAAGCCTGGATCGGTGCCTGGGAGCAGAGGAGAGGCAAGAAGCAGGCGACCGCACCGACAGAGCAGGGACTTTTCCGGGTGTCCCCGTTTGTTAGGGGGCTGCACCTGCAAATTTGCAAGGGGGCTGCACCTGCACATTCGTAGGAGGAATAGTCAGGTTTTCTGGGAAATGGCGGAGATGGCTCGGAAAAGCTCCGTGGGCCATTTTGTGTCCCTTTGAGGTCATTTTGTTTCCGATCATGGCGACGTGGGGCGTGCTTTTTAAGCGTGCTAATCATCTATTGCAGTGAGTGTATATTGAGTTTTGGGGTCACCTTCAGGTGAAGTCTGTGGCCTTGTTGGGTTTGGCTGGTTTCAACTGGCTCACAGACCCCCAGCCAGCCACCCCACCTTGGGGTCTGGTGACGGGGTCCTGTCTCACTTTCTTGTTCCACAACCAGCGCTGTCTCATCCGCCTGGTGGGTGGAAACGGTTATCTGCACGGTCGGCCATGGTCATGGGCCTAGTGGACAGGGCAGAAAACACGGACCCCATGTGGCTGTTCAGTGACTGAAATGTGGCTAGCGTGAATAAGAAACACAATTTAAAATTACACTTCATTTTAATTAATGTAAGCTTACATTTAAAGAGTCACAGGTGTCTAATGCAGGGCTACCGTATGGACATGGTGGATTGACAAAAATATCTTAACAACAACGAAATACCTGTTGAACAAAGAAAGGGCAAGTTATTTGAGCACAGTGTGTTAAAGGAGTTGTACTTTTTCAGTGTAGGAAGTAATTAAAAATTTAAGCTTCACTTTGATGTCTTAGCTGAAAATTGAGAACTTCATAACTCCATGTGACACCTTATAATTTATAATATTGAGGTGCTTTTGCTTCTCTCTATACTCACCATCAGTCATTCATTCTCAGATAGTTTAAAACTAGTTATTTTTAAAATCTTGGATAAATTCTGTAAAGCGATACATTTAGTGATCTCTTTTTTTAGAATAATAGAGGATACATATCCATGTAAGTAGATTTGAAATATATATGAATAAACGTGAGATTCATTATAATATTGTCCAAATTTCCAAAGTAGACTTCCTGTAGAGGCCCTTCCTCATTAATTTCCTCTGTCCCTCCATCCAGACCAAGTAATTAGGATCATAGCGTATCCTGAAAAGCTTTTTTCTGGCTAGAACCCTGCAATGAATGCACATAACTTGATACTTTTCATCTAACTTCCCATATTATTTGCGTTTATTCAACAAATATATTAATTCTGTGTTATATGCCCAGAACTCTGCCAGGTACTGCAGCAGATATAAAAATAAATTCTATTCACGTCTTTAAGGTGTGCAGTGGTAAGGCTACGAAGTGGTGAATTTTAACAATTAATAATAGGTATTGAGTATTTAGTTTTTCCAATAGCTCTGTGACGTTTTATTATTAACCTCATGTCACAATGATAAAAATTGGTGTTGGAGATGTCAAGTAACTTCTTCAAAGTACTGGAACTGGCAAAGGTAAAAATCAGAATTTGAACTCTGGTCTTATTATTATACTTGCAAGCCAGAAACTGCTAACAGCTTCCCCATAGTCCATTTTCTAGAAATAATTATTTTAAACAAAGCATTGTAAGTTCCTTAAGAGTTTGGCGGGAAATACCATGAGTAGTTGGATGAGGTAGTCACTCAACATAAGGCAATTCTCGTGAATCTGAGCATTTTGAGTGTATACGCTGATATGCAGAGTAGATTTGAGCATAGAGGAGGTAGCGTGTTCTTCCAAAATCAGATAAACAATTAGTTGTCAAGCAACATCTCATTAGCGCTGGAGAGAAAACAGAGCCCCTGACTCCCCAGACTGGGACTTGATGCTGTGCAGGAATGCCTGATCGTGCCTTCTTAATCCATCTACAGGCCTCTTTGAATTCCCTACACGAATAAAATATCCCCCCAATATCATCAGACAGTGCTGGCGTTTAATCACTAAATACGAAATGAGAAATACGTTTGGATTATTCCAGTAGCCTGGAGGAAGGGGGCAGGTCACCTCACACTGACTTTCAGTTGAGAAGGTGGATGTAGTTCTATTTTAGTTAACACGAAACACGTATTCCTTCCCTTTTACAAACTGGAAAACTCTGCATTTTTAAAAATGCAGTTTCCCCCTCTGTTAGATTTTTCCCTGAAGGTGCAAACACAAAGACTTGGTAGCTGTTTTTTGAATTGTGATCGTAGGAACGATGCCCCGTCTTTGTAGGGGCATCATTTTGTAAGCAACTGTGATCCACATACCTGTGGTTAAATGTGAAAACTCACTGTTGGCCTAGCATAGCTGCATGTCCTAACAGCTCGTGTTCATTAAATTAATGCTATTGAACTTGTTTCTTTGTGTGCTTCCTCTGTGAACACTTTCCTGCCTGAATGTCTGGGTATTAAATTTTAGGAAATACGAAAATTTCTACTAAAATACTCTATTTCTTTGAAATTATTTTATTTCTCTTCTTTTTTAATGTTTTGTTGGAGCTGGATTGTATAGCTACTAACCAGTTACGCTATAATACAGCAGTAAACAAGCATTAGTTCCTTAGTTATTCCCTTTTTATTTATTTGCAGTCATCCGTGTGATTAATCACTTTGTAAGTACATACTTCTTGAGCACATACAGTGTGTCCCGCACTTCAGGAGGGACCGCAAAAAAGGCAGGACACATGGGTTTTGTCCTAAAAGCTTTTCAAGTTTGCTCGGGTGCCAGAAGTAACAGATATCATTAGTATTATTAGACAAAAATGGCATTAAGAGGAATTCAAACGAAAGGAAGCGCAGTGTGGGCTCAGTCTTCTCATTACATCCCGCCCGGTGAGGTAGGAATTATTTCACTCTGCAGAGACGAAGAGGGTCACGTCGCTGTCAGGTAGGCTACGTGTTTTGGGGGAACGTGACCCCAGAGCTTGTGATCTTTCTCCTCTGTCACCACGTTAGGGAAAGCTAAGGAGGGCACTGAGTTTCTGAAAGTGTGTTGGATTGAAATAAAGAGTGTGTGGGGACAAGCGGGGCGGCTCAGAAGGCTTGCCCAGCGAGCTGGAGGGACGTGCCACGCAGGAAGACGAGTAGGACTTCGGGCCAGAAACAGACGTTCTTGGCAGCCAGACACACTGCGGAGCAGATTGTTTCTGTGATGGATTTCAGAGCAGGACAATTCAGGGACATTTTAGGAAGCTTTGTTTAGCAGGTGCGATGGACAACAGCGGGGGAAACATAATTGCAGTCAGAAGGGCAACTTTTCTGGGAGAAGTTGTAGAGAAACTATTACGTTGAATACAGGCTGGAACGAGAAGTTCTTTCTGTTCTCCTGAACGCTGAGCTGTGGATGGAGTGGCGCACAGTCCCTGTTGGTCCATCTCCCGTTTTCTTCTCGGCCAACCCAATGTGGCTCCGTGAAGACCATTTCCAATTGTATGGCTCAGCCACGAACGCGTTGGCCAGGGACCACTTATTTACTATTGTCTTTCAGGTCTTCCCCACCAGAATGTAAGTGCCAGGAAGAGAGAAATGGCTTCATGTCGCTCTCAGGATGCCTAGGGCCTCAGAGGCTGTGGACGTGTGCTTCTGAATTCTTACATGATCTAATTTTACATTGTCTACTTTGTTGTCTCTTTCCGTCTCAGTGTGTGGACATATTTGCATGGCATGATTGGAGACAGATAGGATGCAATGCTTAGCACAGGTGCTCATGGGGGACTTGCATACAGGAATGTAACTAAGTTTAAAACGATGATGGCCTAATTCCAATTACTCGTATTCAGAAGCTGATTAGTTGGCGAATTGTCCACAGGCCCCCTGCCTGTCTTCCCTCCGACTGCTGCCAGCTTTGGGCTAATTCCGTGCTCATTAGCACTTCCTCTCCAGCGTGGGCCGGGCAAGGGTGTGACCTTTGAGTCTGTCCATTTTGCTGCTTTGTTAACAATTTGGGGAGCGTTTGGTGAACGAAAGATCGGAACTACTGGCGAAGATGAGTGTTTTATATTATTATGTATAGATTTTATTTATTAATGTTATTATTCCTCCTCTATGCATGACCTGTTTGAAAGGTAAATGTGTGAGGTGAATATAATAGACCTAACAGTTTCTCCGATCCTGAACATTTGCTGACATGTCCATACTTATGAATTATAATAGGGGTAGTCCTTTGAATCCAAAGGTTAAATTCAACATAATTGTCAAGCCAAAGTTATTCAGTGTGATAGTGTGTATCTTTTATGTCTCTCGATGTTCAAGGATTTAGATAACCTGTGTAACTCAGACAAAATTTTTGTTTTAATTCAGAAAAGCCGCACATATTTTAAGAGGAGCTACGCATCATATTTAAATGACTTAATTTGACCGCAAACCCATATATAGGTAATGAAAACACCAAGTTCTGCCATGTATTATAGTGAGTTGCAAAATCATGTGGAAGTAGAAATATTAATAGGGAGATTAGGTACTATAAATTAGATATGAAGAAACAACCTAAGAATAAATTGTCATTATAAACTCAAATTCATTAAGATAAAATGGAGACATCAATGAAAGACAGACATGTTAATAATGTAGATAATTTGCTGCCAGACTCATGGGATTTAAGATATACCTAATAGTTGTGTTTTCTAATAAATGTCATAAATATCCTCACCTATGTAGCCCTACCCAGTTATTGGGTAATTCTCTTCCTCAGAGGTACAAACAACTATTCTGGGATTCTGGAGTTACCTGGAATTTGCTACATGAAAAAATTTTTTATTTTAATTAGCACAACGCTTGTGTAATTAATAAAGAGGCCGAGGATTATATAGATACAGAGATCACACTGGAACCTTTCCCTTTCATCTTGGGGAAAACACAAAGGAAGTACAAATATAGTCAATTATGCTTTTTACATTTTTGAAAAATGAAACTCAAAATGGGTTTAGACATAACATTTTGCTGAGGTATGTGATGGGTGTACAGCAAAATAATGTGGATGAAAATAAGGTGTATGGCTTATCTGAATAAGGAAAATTATAGAATATTTGTAACGATATTTTATTGACTTTGCTGAACATCGTTTGGATTAGCTTTGAATGGGCATTAATAAGTAAAATTATATCATTTATAAGTGTAGTACTTAATGGAGTATCTTTCTCAGGGTAACTCAAATATACTTGTCTCGAGTTATGCTGTGTTTTACTCAATACATTTTCAAGAATTATTAAGTGCAGTCAGGGAAGTTCTTATTAATCAGGTTTTCCAGTCTCTACCAAGTTTACATAAAACAAGGTGAGATATAAATACATATACAGATAAACACGTACATTCAGTAATACTAAATTTCTCATTTTAAGTGCATCGATGGGGCTGTCTATGTCTCAGGTGCTGCCGAGGTATTATCATCCTAATTCCTATTTGTATTACTATTAGGAATTCTGAAAGAAGAGACAAGGTATCTAGTCTAAGACATAGTTCATTTTAGCAACATCTTCTGGCCATTGAAGAACGTGCCAGAGCAGCAGGTACCTGTCAGTCACTGATTCATGCACATTAAAAAATGTTTAAATCGTCATTTATTTTTTTAATGTAAAATTTTTCATTCACAGATCATTGTAAACAAGACTGAGCATCAAATGCTACCCACCAGCCCTGTAATAGTTGTTTATGTATGGCATCTCTTCTGAATGGTCTGTCCCAAAGCCATACTAGCTGTTAAATATTTTGAATACCGGCCTAGTTGTAGGTATAATTTGACTGGCTTTTGCACATAAAAACAAAAATTTTGGCAGTTGATCACCAGCCTTAGAAAACAAATCTTTTTTAGGAGAGTAATGGCTATTTGTTCAGCTTACTTATAACGTAAACCATGTCGTTTATGTTTTCTGAAAGGCTCACATTGTACATGCATTGCTCTCCCAATCAGGAGGGCTGGGATTCACAGAGGACACCCACAGATGCATTCCAAACACACACATATATATATATATATATATTTTTTTTTTTTTTTTTAAATAACACAAGACAAAGTTCCTTTGCGGGGATTCAGAGAGTAGGCCTGGCCAGAGCATGCTCCCGGGAAGAGAGGAGCTGCTTCGCAGATGCTCAGACATCCCTCGGGGACAGTCCTCACTTCCGGAAAGCACCTGTGTGGGGTGAGGAGGCTTCAGATGCTGGGAGCTCTCCCTCTCTCACTTTTTCGGACTCCCTATCCCCCTGAGAACTCCTCCCGGCTGCACAGGAAAGCTGGACACATAACCTCCTTAGCACATCCCTCGCTCGTTCCTACATCCGCCTGTGACACCAGGTCAGTTCTCAGCAGCCGGCTCAGCGCGCCCAGGCTGAAGGGCGGTGTGACCCCTCCTGGACAAGTGCAATAAATAATCTCTACTAGTCAGTGTGGACTGTCTATGGGGATGATGGAAACAATGGCATAAGTACTTCACCTGTGACTCCATTAACCACTTTTCTCAGTTTTGGACACTTGGAAGCTACCAGGTTCTCCTTGGGTCGTCAGCTCTGCACCAAGTCAGTGATAGACATCTACTCTCCCTGTGCCTGGAGTTCCTCTCTACGTATAGAAGTACACTTTTATTCATGTAGGTCAGACACTTTGGCTCAGTTTTGCATATCCATTTGAGACAGGATAAGCTATTTTTTTATTTGTGATATGAAATGAAGTGAAGACAGAAATTCTCATTGTCCCAAGAACTCCAGAGATGACACATCGTCTGTTCTGGAGTTTTTTCCAATGAGAGAGGAAATAAATTGAGAGAGTATAACCCCGCACACGGCCATGAACGTCCGTCTTCCGTCCGTTTCTCTTGAAGCTGGGAATAGGTAGGAGGGCATCAGTAACCTTCCACACAGTCCTAAGACAAGACCAGGTGAACTCGGCCCAGGCTGTACAACAGGTACAGGGCACTCAGGGCCCAATTTAAGAAAGTTTGTTATTAGTCCCCTCCTCCCAATGAGACGTGAGGTCCATGTGCCGTCCTGTCCCCTCGGATCAGACCCAGGGACCGCTTGGCATGGAGCGACTGTGGAAGTCGTCCCGGACTGGTCTCCAAGGCCCGGCCTGGAGAAGCTGCCGGTTCTACTGTGTGTCTGCTCCGGGCCTCACCCTTGGAGCTATGAGGAGCCAGGTGGGAAGCCTGAGGTGGCCCGCACTCCAGAGGGGTCCGAAGCAGAGGTGTCGGCACTCTGGCCGAGCCCGGCTGATGTCCCTGCTGACAGCAGGCACCGACTGTCAGACGTGTGCATGGAGGCGAGAGGATGCCGGCTGCAGCCCCGGACGTGACCGAGTCGGTCCCCCTCCACGAAGGGTGCTTTGTGGATCCCGGGACCCCAAGTTCAGCAAGCTCCCTAAGTGGTTGTTTTAAGCCTCTGTGTTGTGGGGCGCTCTGCCCCACACCGGAATAGCAACTGGACCGGCCAGTGTGCCTAACACACATCCTCCCCGGCATCAACGACGTCACAGCACGATGACGACAGCTGATGAGTTTCAGAGAAGGCGGGGTTAACCTCAGACGGTGCAGGTCGGCCCCTGGCCCAGGGGAGCACCTATCCGCCCCCGCACTGCACGATGCTCTGTTAACACCGGAGACTCTCGGTTAACCAGCACCCACAGGGGACAGGGCGAGGCCGGATACATGGAAGCAGACTGTCCGCGAACCGGACCGCCAGCCGCCGGCCAGCCTTCTTTGTCCTCTGAGAGTGTGGGTCCGGTGCCGCCGAGGCTGCTGTAACCGCCTCCTCAGGAGTTCACGGCTTAGCGTTCTGGGACATCTCCACGCATGCTGTGCTGTGCGGACCACGTCCATCAGGCCTGAGCTGGTACAGAAGAGACAGCCCCTCCCGACGCCGAGCCCCGGCCAGAGCAGACCCAGGCCTGCTTCATGGCCCTGCTCCGTAAGCACGGCTCTCGGACGAGCTTCAGGGCGGTTTGTACCAGCCGCTCCCGGCACTGCTGGTGGTTTGGGGGTGATGCCTCTGGGTTCTGTCTGCTACAGGGGCTGGTCCTGTAACAGTGACGGGCCCACTTGACCAGCAGAGGACAGGAGGACCTAACTGGGGTTCCGTTTTGGGTCCCTGCCTCCAAAGCGTTCCATGTTGGCGGTTCCTGATCCGAAGAAGAAGGCATATCCGGGTGGTCCTGCAGAGTGGGAGCCATTGGAGCCCACCCGGGGTCCCTCTTGTCTGTGAACATTGTGGCTGAGGCCTGTGCATCTTCTTTAGTTTGATTTAATGTCTGGTTGTCACTGTCTCTGTGGATGCCTTAAGCGTATTTCTGTGCGGCTTGGAGACTGCACATCCCTTTCTTGGATGAGTTATTCTTTTTCTTCTTTCATTCCCTGGTGACTGCTTTTGTGCTTCATACTCTTGAAACACACTATGGTTTTGACGAGTGCCGAGGGTTAAAAAGGATGCCATGATAAAATATTAAAGTCTATGACAAAGATACATTTGCTTTTAATATACTGTAAGGCCGTGTACTCATACCACTAGCCCTCGTAGGAAATGGATTTTGAGGGGGATAAGCTCAAAGAACATATTTCTGGAGTCTCAGAGAGATATGTGGGTGTCCTACCCACGTTTCTCCACCACCGGGCAGCCGTGAAGTTCTCCGTAAGCCAAGTCTCCTCGCTGTGGTCACGAAAACAGCGTGTAAGTACTGAACAAGAGAGGGTGTCCGCTGACATTTCAGTTATGCCCTTGCTGGGTAGCATTCTTCGTCGTTTTTAGCTTAGATGTAGTCATGTGATTTGTTTTCTTGACTGAAATGCCATCTTCAGTGGTAGAAATCACTTCTGGAGAGGGCCCCATCTTCTTAGTTCCATCTGAGGGTGATGGAAGCACATGCATGACAAGACAGAATCTCTTTAGCCCTGGGTTCCTGAGTAACTGTGGTGGGCACTTGTCCCTAGGAGACTGTGCCGGACGTGACGTGTGAGCAAGAAATAAACTCCTGTACGTGAAGCCGCTGACAGGCGTCTGCTACTGCAGCACAACCTCGCCGATCCTGGCTAACGTAAGGTATTCCTACTACAGGCGCTCCTCACTTAACGACCGAGTTCTGTCCCTACGGCTACGGCATTAAGTGAACGGGTCGAGAAGTGAGGAGCTTGAAGGTGGATGTCTTGTGGTGCGTCGTGGCATAGAGTGTGTGTTTTTTAATATTAATGGCTATCATGCAACAGCACCCCAAAACGCAATAGGTAGTCTCACACGATTTTGAACGCGTCCTATGGGGTGAATCCTAACTGACTGCGGGAAGGAGACAAAGACTGAGAAAGGGGGTTCCTGGGCTGGAGAACCGGCTGTTAAACAGGTCGGTCGTTAAATGAGGAGTGGCTGTATTAAAAAGGAGATAACAGGCTCAAAATGGAGCACGCCTCCAAACCGAGACTTAGTACCTCACTTATTTATAGTTCAGCCTTTCCCAGAAGTGGAATCTGAGCCCAGTCAATTCAGAATTTCCTGGTTAGCGCCAGTGAGATCATCTGCCTGAGAGAGGGCAGCCGTGTCCAACCTCGTGGCTTCCCTGGGCCACACATAAAACACACTACCACCGATGAGCTAACTAAAGGTCACGAACAAAAATCTCATGTTTTAAGAATTTGTGTTGGGCTGCATTCAAAGTCTGCCCAGGGTCGCAGGTTGGACGGGCCGGCCATGAAGGAAGGGATCTTACTACAAACAAGCTTCTCTTTCCTGGTGCCTTCCTGTAAAAGGCTTTCATTTGCACCGATCTTCGAGCTCCTTGCAGCCTGCTAGACGAGATACTGCCTGACCCATCACTCGCTGAATAAAGCCAAGAAGGTCTTTCAAATGTACTCAGTTAAATAGTGGTGAACCAGTAGTATGTTAATCCATCTGCCTTCGGAATACACTGGATGTCTGAGGTATTCCGCCTTATGTAAATTCTACGGCACGTGATGTGTTGAATGATTTATTCTCCCATAACAACTCCTCTTCCAATTTTTTAAAAACATTTTCTTTTTTATTCATGGATGTGACACAATGTCTTTGCAAACTAGGTTTCAATTATTTTTTATTTCATGTAATTAGTAAAAATTCTTCCCTTAAAACTTAAATTTTAAGGTTCAGAAGGAATGTGTATTGGGTCAAGTCGCCCTTTATTGCTTGATTTTCCTTCAACGATGTTGTGACTATGATTTCAGTCAATACCCTACTTCAGTGGGTACTGGTTACACCCATTTTTGTACGATTACAAGAGGAACACAAGCAACAATAATTTTGAAATTCATTACAATGCCAGGGTTTATATGCTCTCATTAAGCATTAATTGGTAGTTGATGGCTATTGCTATTTTTAACACCATTAGTTCATAGCAATATAATTAGTAACGCTAAGTACAGGAACCACATTAATAGCATTACTAATTGTAAGTCTGGAGATAGAAACACAACATGACTGGTTAATTTCCAGGCAATATCTCATGATAATTAGCTGTAGGACATTTGTGCTGAGCTAGAAAGGTAAATAATTTAAATTTTTTCTACATTTCTTGGTGGTTTGCAATACTAAATCCACCCTTTAATGTATGTGGATCTCCTTCCGGAGTCCAATGCTAACATCTTTTCCTTGGGAGTTCCCTGTTGGTCTATCCTGAGTCCAGATTCATTTATATCTCGCAAGAAAAATGCACCGTCATTTGTTGAACAAATTTTATTGTTCTGAAACATATTAAATGACTTATAAGTCTATTATCTTGTAATTGGTTTTTCGATGTTTAGTGCAAAACCTCTTTATGGTTTTTGATATGTCTCCTCTCTTTACTCATTTCTTTAGCAGCAAAATTGCCAAATTCATAACTTTACTATTAAGTTTTAAGGTCATAGAAACAAAGAGGAAATGCTCTCAAGCTAAAATAAATCAATTAAAAAAACAACTCAGTATTTCTGTACTTACATTCATGCAGTGTAACAGGTACCGATTCCTTCTGCAGTCACATTGCATGGAGTTTAACAGTCTATAGTGCTCACAACATCGAAGAATTTATTTTTAATTGTCCTTTTAAGTGCTTACTAAAGGACAGGGTGCAGAAAGAAATTCTCTACTTTTTCCTTTTCCTCTTCTTTTCCGAATTGTAGTGGAATGTGTATGAGGTGGAGAATAAAACACTTGACTGTAGTAAAAAATATTCTAGTCGTTTTATAAGGAATCAAAAAGGAGACAATTTAATTTGCATTAAACCATCCAAGTGATTTTTCATTTGAGCCATGAAGACCTTCACAGATGACATTGGCAATGTGCTGTTTCAAGCATTTCTTGGTGGCTTTTCAACGCGGTAGATGACACTGAAAACACGGGTCTTCCTCTCTCGACTTGGTTTTCCTTCTTTTCCCAGCTGAGAGTCACCATGTGCCTCTTGCTGCTTCATTGGTGAAGGGGGTGGGATGGGAGGAGCCCCCCCCAAATGATGAGTTCAGTGCGTTGGGACTGTGAATGTGAGAGGGCTCTGTGATGTGTGATGGGATAGAATGGGGACAAATGAGCTCGGTCACACTAATTCAGGTGTGTTTGGTACAAAGAGCGCGAGAGGGAAGCGGACGAGCGGGGCTGGTGAGAACTGCGAGTGTTTGTCCCCCGGCCTTCGAGGCGTTGGGGAGAGCGGTCCCTTGGTCAGCCTCTGTCCTCAGCGTTCGGTGCTTGACAGGCTACGTGTAACCTGTCACATGCGCAGTGCGTTGTTTGGTTGGAATTAGTTAACGACTGTGTCATTCTTTTGACAAGGGAGTGTGTGAACTGATGAAACGCATCTCCCACTAGCTGCAGAAATGCAACACATGTGTGTATCCAAACACATGGGGACGGGAGAACTGACACATAGACGAGGCTGTAGAACTGTACGCCTGGGCCCTATGGCATTCTTGTAGACCAATGTCACCCCAACAAGTCTAACAATAAACATAAAAATAATGAAGAATACGACACATACGAACAGCGGGGGAGAAGAGCGCCGGGGAGGCAGGGGTGAGTCTTTACTCGCCACCCCACGAGCGCATCATTTCCGGGCGGGGAGAGCAAAGAAACGGCGTGCGTTAGCGGCTGCCCCGAACTCCTGTGCTTCTGCCGTTCATGGGCAAGTTCACCGACGGTGTGCGACTGGCCACGGTTCTGCTCTTGCAAAGATGGAACCTGAAGGTGACCCTGTTAGTGACACACTAAGGAAATGATTTCGTGCCGGTGGTGGCTCCTGTCCGTGGTAGACACAGGCCTACCGGTCGCATTCCCCTCCCCGGGACATCGTGTTTACGGTGACCGGTGGTCATGCGTTGGCTGCCGCCCGTTGTGACTGGAAAACCCAGGTGGCCGAGTGAAAGAGGAGCATTTCAACTGCATGATGAAATTATTAAGATGCACCCCTCGGCCGCCGCTAAAAAATGAGAGGCCTGAAGTTTAAGGCTTTTGTACCATTGTCAGATTGCTTTTACCTTTTCTCCTGCAATCTGGGGGCCGAGAGAATCCCTCCCCCCGCCCCTTGTGCATTTGTGACATTCATCCCCGGCAGGTGACAGAACAGGTGATGGCTCGTTGTGGAGGCTGCACTCCAAGGGCTGCAAGTGCCATGCTGTCTACTCCAAAGCCCAGAAGCTTCCAGAAAGCCTGAGGTTTTCAGGATGATAGGTGGTCAGCTGGGGGGGAGAAAAGGAAATGCACGTGTGACTCCGTTGTGGGAGCAGGGCACACGAAGTGCAACGAAGGCGGACCGGACCCGAGAGGGATGGGATACTTAGGGCTCTCACAGCCGTACGGGGGGCCGATGCCCGGGGTGGGGGTGGGGTGCTGCAGGCCCCTGACGCCCTGGCGAATGCTGGGAGGGGACAGCACTTGGCTGTTCCAGGCCTTTATTGGTCTACCAGCAGATGTCCCTGTAAGGCAGTCGTATCTCACGGCGAGAACAGATGATCACAAAAATCAGAAACTGAACCACTCATCAGATCTCCAGAGATGAAAGGGGTGAAATCCACCTCGCTCCCCCGCGCGTTTCCGGGCACGGGTGGAAAAGGCAGCGCAGCCCGCGAGGGGATTCCGCTCACGCCTGAAACCCGCCTGGAGAATCTGCTTCTCCGGACCCTGAGAGCCCCTGGCCTTCTCAGCACTGGAACCGCTTTCTAAAAGCCAGTGGAACTGTGGTTCTCTCAGCGTTCCCAGTTACACCGTAAGTCACCATCGAATGAGGGGAATACTCCATGTCCAAAAGTAGCCCGAATTCAATAAAATGGTGAATTGAACTTGTCTTTGTAACGGGGCACCATCTCTTCCTACATTAGAAGAATCACATAAAACACATTATTATATGTTTTCGTGAGACGCATTGCTCCGCTCACAGACAGTTCTAGCTGCCCACAGGGTCTGTACCTACAACTTGAGAAGTGACAGTTTCTTCCGTCCTACTTTTCCTGTCCTTGGTGATGAGCTAAAGGGAAAACAGTGCAGAGAGAAATTGTTGCAAAGACGCAAAACTGGCTTAGAAAGCGATTTCTTGATGAGACAGACTAAAATAACAAATCAACACAACGCTGATTAGCATTTCTTTGTTTTGGAATAGGCCCATTTGTTTTGGTTTTTGGTTTTTGGTTTTTGTCCAAGAGAGGCAGACACTAGCGAGACCAAAGAACTGACGTAGATGTAATAAAAAGAAAACATGGATTTGGAAACTAAACACACTCAAATGTCTATCTCGGCCACTGCCTACCTGTGTGAGTCAGGGCAAGTTACTCAACGTCTAGCTCATGCCTCCACATTGAAGAACATACTAGAGATCTCGGGGAATGAATGCCAGCCTTGAATACGGTCCTGAGGAACATGCTAGTCTGTTACAGGAATTCAGTGCGCGCTGGTCCCCTGACCTCACATTTCTCAGTCAGTTCTCTTACGTCTTACGCGCTCCGTGAATACTAGTTCCCTTACTTCTCAGGAGAAGGTACAAGTACTTCCTGTTGCGCGAATTAAAGAATGGATCGATCACGGTCATGAATGAGGCGACATTGATGCTGCGCTTAGAAAGATTTTGTCAAGCGAAGATAGAGTGAAAGAAGATTTTCAGAACTTAGTTTCAAAGAGTACAAGTGTTGATGATCTCAAGGTCCATCCATTTTGTCACGAATGGCAGCATTCCATCTTTTCTTACCGCTGAGTAATATTCCACTGTGTGTGTGCACCACAGCTTCTTTATTACGCTAAGGGAAATAAGGCAGACAGAAAAAATCAAGGACCCTGTGATTTCACTCATATGTGCAACATAAGACTGAAAGCAACAAAGAAACAAAAACTCATGGACACAGTCAATAAATACTGAACTGTACACCTGAATTATACACCTGGAACCAAAATAATTTTTACTAACCAATGTCACTCCAGTAAATTTAACAATAGAAAATTAAAGAAAAAAAATCTAGTCAACAAATGTAGATCATTAACAATTCTTCATATTGAGTTTTCTCTGTTAAAATGAACAAAAAACAACAAAAAACAACCAAACGCGTGCAAGTACTCAGAGACTTAGAGACAAAAGTTGGACTGGGCAGCGATTTGCCTCTGGCTCAGCTCCTTCATCTTCACGGAATTCCTAAACCCTAGGGTTCCTTCTGGTGATGTGCTGCGTCAGCATTACCCGCCCTGACCCCCAAGATGCACGCTCACGGACAGTCCATTTCTGCAATGACACGTAATTGAAGTATGTCTTCATATCAAATGTAATAGGAAGCCAACTTCATCTGTATTTTTAAGAGAGATGATGGGTCTTACAATAGAAGGCCTGATGGTATCCACTCACTCTTTCACTCTTTCTGTCATTACAGCCACTTTGGAGCAGACGTTTTTAGAAACACATCTCATTGTGTCACAGCAGAAGGAGGGGAGCCTTTGTACGTTCATTTTCACTAGAATATGACGAAAGTGAAATTTTGTTTCTCAGTTCAGCTTAGAAATAAAAACGTCTCACGTAGAAGTTATCCCTCTATTGGCTGTGCAGCTATTGCTACAGATTATCAAAAGTTATTCCGTATCTGGGGAAACTTTCTAGAAAGATAAGCACTCACAGATCTATCCTCCATAAATCACACATGGGTAAAATCACACAGACTCAGGGATCTCTTCCTGTACACATGCGTACAGACTACCATATGCACTTAACGTGTCAGACATATGTTTCTATATGTAAGGTAACATGGTAAAAAAAATAAGAGAAATAGAATAGAGTAGGAGAAATATTTTTAAATACATAAGTAGGGGGGAAAGTGAAGAGAGATATAGTAAAGAAAAAATATTGCATTAATTTTATGCCTCCTTTAAAACAGATTTCAAGAGGTTTACAAAATTATAACACTCAAGGAAATTACAAAATATGCAACTGAAAAAAATGATGGAAAAAGAGTGGAATAAATACAATGAAGCTGAAGTAAGTTGAATAGAGAAAATACCACAAAGTTCTGCACATGTTATATTAATCAATTGAAAACTCTGTCCCGGGCTTTCTGGTAGACCATGCAAAAGTGCATTCAGCTCTCTCTGTTCATTGACTCAGTCAACAAATACGTGAGCATCTCCTAAGTGCCAGCACTATTGTAGGGGCTGATGGTACAAAATAGAACACTGTCCCATTCAGTGAAAGGAGGCAGACAATAAACAGAAAAGGAGTATTCTAAATTTGGAAAATGCTGCAAGGGAGAATAAGGAAGAGAGACCGGGGTTGTGCTGGGTGTGGAAATCCTTGCAATTTAGACACGGGGTGGCCCCCATGACAAAGTAAGTAGTGACCGAGGAAAAGATCGCGGGGAGTGAGGGTGTCAACCCTCAGATCTCTGAAGGAACGGGGGTGTGGAGCAGAATTCGCTAGTGGGAGTACGTCTGGCACAGGTTTCCTGGCAGTTAAACAAGCTAAAGAAGGGGAGAAGCAGTGGACACGTCTCTCAGCGATATTTCTTCTTTTACTGCAGTAATACGTTTCTTGGGAATTGTTCTTGAGATGTTCCCATTTGTGACAACATGGATGGACCCTGAGACCATCATGCTAAGCGAAATAAGCCAGACAGAAAACACCAAGAACTCCATGATTCCACTCGTATGTGGAACATCAAATTGAAAACGACAAAGAAACAGAACTCATGGACACAGTCACTAACGTAGTGGTTTCCTGAGGGTAAGCGGGGAGAAGGGACAGGGACACAAATACGTGGTGACAGAAGGAGAACGGCCCCTGGGTGATGAGCACGTAACGCAGCACAAAGCAGATGTACTGGAGAACTGTACACCTGGGACCTGTCATTTATACTCGTCCGTGTCACCCCAACACATTTAACAATACAAGAAAAACAGGGATAGTCCCCTTGTGCCCCCTGGGCTTCACGTCAGGGAGCCGCTGGGTGAGGCCCGCTCAGAGTCACAGACCTGCGGCTCAGGAGCAGTGACGGCCAACGGCTGCTGTCCACGTGCGCGTGGCTCCCGTGGAAGGGGCGCGGTGGGGGTGTGCGGGGCCGGGGGCTCTGGGGCGCTCAGGGGATGCCTTGCGATGGAGCCCATTGTGTCAAGAAGCCTTTCTCGGTTCCTAAGCGAGTAGCACCCTGCTGTGAGGTGGTTCTAGTGAAGGGCTATTCGGACCGACTCTCATTTCTCAACGCCCCAGGAGGCCTCGTGCTGCAGGCTTGGGGATGGACATTGTCTTGCTGTTAGCACACACGGAAAGCCACACCCTGAATGAGCAGGCGGGTGATCAGCCGGGAAAAGGGCGCCAGAAGGAACCAGGGTTCGTGGAAAACGGAACGCGCGGTAAGAAGAAAGCACCTCCCCAGTGCCTGCCCTGGGCGCTCCCACCCCCACTTTGCACGCCGTCGTTGGGACGTGAGTCTGATCCTGCCGAGTGGTGCACCGCTAACAGCACAGAAGGGGGGAGTGATAAACTCCAGTTACTGGGGGTGGGACGGAAGGGGCTTCTGACCCACCGGGAGGGGCCAGAGCGGCGTGCCCGGAGGGGTCGCCCCCTAGTGAGACGGGCGTCTTAACAGGGACGTCACCCCAGCGCTCCGGGACCCTTCCACCTGGCCCTCGCCTCTGCCCCGTCCCCCCAAGGTGAAGGGATGAGAAGGAATAGATGAGCTTGGCAGCCTCCCCCACCCGGAGACAGTAAGACCCCTCCCCTCTGCCCATCCACTGTCAGGCGTCACATATATTTAGTCAACACTCCATTTTATGTTTTTAGGGTCTCCCCTGCCTTTGAGGCCTCACCAAACCTGTAATTAAGAAATGCTTTAAAGCCTGAGCAGGCGCAGTGTTTAACACCCCCCCCCCCATTTGAAATGCAGAATGAAATTAATTGCTAAGGAGGGACTCCGTGTCTGTCACGATTCCCGAGCTGAGAAACGCTGGTTGTCACCCGTGTTAGGGTTGTCCCTCCGCACGAGCAGTGAAAGACGGGATGCTCTGTCCGCCGGGAATCGCTAGCTCCAAGGGTCCGCACTGAAGGTGGCGTCGTTACTTTGAGCGTCAGGCGGCGAACACCGAGCCCAGGCCAAGCCTCGTTCAAGGGAAAGGTGGGGTGACCCCAATCGTTCTGGGAGGGTTTTCCCTCGGACCCCTCCCTCTCGAGTCTTGCCTCCGGGAGTGAACGGTTTTCTTGGGGACGGCCTTGTATCACGGAGCGGGCCCGGAAGGCAGTGGTTTCACTCCCAGGTGTCCGCTCTCCGTTTCCTGTCGTAGCTGCCCTCTCCCGGTTTCTCAGAACCAGAACCTCAGTGTAACTCAGGGTGTCCTTTCTTGCTTCTCCTCATTTCCAACCGGTAGGTTTGTTTCACTTCCACGTGCCTCAACCACGTCTCTGCTTCCATTCAGGTCCTCATCTCTAAGGCTGTGAGTTTCGTACCTGAGCTTTCAGCCAAGACTCACCTCCCTTCGAGTGTATCTTGTCAACTTAAGTTCCTTGAAGAAATGCTTTGATCTGAAAGCTTCACTGATACTCCTCTATTCGGGAGGGAGAGCTTCACCCGCAGCCCCCACCCCCAACCCCACCCCCACAAACCCCCGCGCCTTGACTGGATTTAATGACAGTTCTGTGGAATGGCGTGGGCTGGCAGACCCTGCCTTAACCAAGAGGTCGAGGTGAGCGTCACCGGTGATGTTGTGTAGCTATCACATACCCCGGGGATGAGGTGACAAGGAGGTGCTGCCCTCCAAAGCCCAGAAGCCCACTCTGACCATGAGGAAGACATCGCAGGAGTCTGTAGTGAGCACGTTCTGGCCCCTCACGCGGCACAACTCCCCACAGTCATAAGAAACAAAAGAAGACAAAAAAGAGAACCTGCCATAGACCAGGAAGGCTAACGAGCTGTGATGACTAGAATCTTCTGTATGGGATTGCACAGTTGATTGTTTATAGATGTTAGTGGGGGAGAGGGGGTGACATCTGAACGCAGGGTGAAGATGAGCTCACAGTAATTACCAACATTAGTTGGTTTTGACAAATGTACAATGGTTGTCAAATGACATGTTAGCATTAGTGAAAAGCAGAAAGGGTGTCTGAGAACTCTTTGCACTATTTTTGCAAATTTGTGTGTGTGTGTGTGTGTGTGTGTGTGTGTGTGTTATATCAATTTACAAAGCTTCTTTGGTAAATCTGAAGTTTAGAGTTTAATAGACTCTAAAGTTAAAGAGTTCATTAAATAAAAACTTCACTGAGTCTTGACCCACAAATACAGGTAGGTGTTTAGGAGAACGACCAGGAGGACTTGTTCAAAATACAGAGGATGCCAAAAAATGTATACACATTAAAAAAAAAATAAAACCACTGTATTAAAATTGTAATACTATCTACCAATAACAAAAGACGAGTACAAGTCACGTGTGACGTCTGCAGTGACCAGAGTTGCTCACAGTGGTCACCACCAGCGCCCAGACACTTCTGATGACGGCGAACTACGGCGTGAGCAGCACTGACCAAAGCGTCCACGTGTGTCACTGCACATGTCGTTTCAGTTTCTTCCCAAAGTCTCGCCAGTGTAGCAGGTTTTCTAGGGGACACCACGTCCTTTAAGGTCCCCCACAGGGAGACGTCAGGGGGTGTGAAGTCAGGAGAACGTGGGGGAAACTCAAACAATGTTCTAGAATTTCAAACACCACTTCAACATGGTCTTGCACTCCTCGAATGACAGCCGTGTTTCTGACATTTTCCGTGACTGTCCTGCCTGTCGCACGGTGACGCTACATTCATGTGATTAATGCCATCCTTTTGCGAACGTCACACTACACATAGCTACCGTGTTTCAATTCAACTTCGGAAAGTAATACACAGAGAACAGCTGTTAAAATGTGTGTGCGTTGTTTTGGGGTCCCGGTGTATATGTCAGGGCTACAACCTCGGAGACACGGATTCTGCAGGCCGGGGTGCAGGAAGCTGTATTCTAGGAAGCCCCGGGGAGAGACGCGGGTGCCCTGCCCGCAGGGTGAGAACGACTGGCCGGGGAGTAAACGGCGTGGAGTCCGTGGGCCCTCGAGCCTTTCACTGTGCACGTTCTGTCCTCCCGACCTGAAAACCATTTCCCCTTCGCTTAGCTCGCAGGACATTCGAGAAGTCTCAGGTTCACTTCGGAATGGTCGATGACCCGTCATTCATTCATACGTTTCTCTCTCTCTCCCTTCCCAGACAAGTAGAAGTGCACAGATACCCGGGTGGTGTAGTGACAGCCTATTCCGAACGGACCTCCTCCCCAGTGAGAGACTGTGTCTAAGGACAAGTCGCCTCGGTTAGCACACCAGTTCTTGGAGAACAAAGGTCCCGTTACTTCCCAGTAGCGCTGGTCCGTGCTGTCCACCTGACATACTGGAAAGAATGGCTGAGAACCGAGGAAGCTGCTTTTTCATTGATTTTAGGTGAATCGAGGTCCTTGCGATTTAAGGTGGTCATTGGCACACCCGCAGCCCTGGACGGATCCGAATGCAGCCCAGCACAAATGCGTAAACTTGTAAGATTATTTTTGTGACTCTTTTTTAGCGCATCAGCTGTCATTAGCGTCCGTGTCTTTTACGTGTGACCCAAGACAATTCTTCTTCCAGTGTGGCCCAGGGACGCCAAAAGGTTGGACACTGCTGCTCTATGGGTTAAATTGTGCTCTAGTTCGTTTGTTTGTTTGTTTGCTTGTTTTTAATCAAATATAGCAAAAGCTCGCCACGTATCACTTTTGATTTAAACCTCAGAATAGTGTTGTGAAGCAGATAACATCAACTCCTTTTCACCAGTGACATAATTTAGGCACTGAGGGTAGGGAAGTTGCCAACGGTCCCCCGGGGTAAGGAGGCCACCAGGTTTAGCACCCGGGCCATCTGCCACCCAGGACGGTGCACGGCCGCCCGCTAGAGCAGACGTGTTCGCCGCGGCCGTAACGGGACGGAACAGAGCTTGTTGGTTCAGCGGGGTCCGGAACCTGCACAGCGCTCCAAGGGGGGGATGGCTGTCATAGGCCCACGAGGGCCGTCCGGAAAGTATCCGGCCACGTGCTATAAAAAATAGAGGCTTTTATGGCTGCATTGTTTCCCGGACCGCCCTCGGACGCCATCTGCACATTTAGCTCAGATGTGTCCATGTGTCCAAACTATGTGTGTCCACAGCTTGTCCCTCTTCACAGCGGAGGGCAGGGCTGTGTGTGTGTATGTGCACGTCCGCGGGTGTGACTTTCCTGCCCGGGCTCTGCAGTGATGCCCCGTGACAGAAAAACCCGGTATTCAAGCAGTAAGCTTGGAATGTCGGCACAGGGGTGGGGCGTAGGGGAGTCACGTGAGAAAAAGGCAGAAACTTCCTTTTGCAGCCCTGAGAGGGTTGGGGGGAAACACCCCCCTCCAATGCTAACTAATCCTGGGTGGCGACAAAACACGTTGTGTTTGTTTGTAATGTCCCTTCAGGAAGTTTCACCAAACAAGTAAGCGAAGGAAGCTGTGTTGGCTTCCTAAACACCTCCCGTCTGTTATTTACACAGTGAGAAGACCTGTTTAAAGGAGTGTGGGTGGTCAATCATGGACGGTTGCATTCATAAAGACAAGTACAATCATATAGATTTGTCACCCTCGAGAAATATCCGGATCGAGACTCTTCAGACCTCAAGCTCTTACCCAAAGGTGGCTGTACCTAACTTGAGGACTTAGCACGTTGCCCTAAGTGTACTGGAGGCCTTGAACTTGTCCTGTACCCACAGTAACGAAGCTTGCTCTGATGAGCTCTGCCATGGTGTGGTGAGGGAATACTTCTACTACCCACAGGCAGTAGGTTCCACACACTGTAAGTGAGAAGAAACATAGGCCAGAGCCAAAGTCCAGTCCCGCCCTCCCTGATAGAATTTCACACCAATGAACGTGTGGAGACTCGTATCTCACCATTCAGAAGGTCGCCTATGCTCGGTTAGGCTGATTTTTTTTTTTTAGGCTGATTTTTAAAAAATATTATAAAATAGAATTTTATAGGCAATAGCTTCATTCAAATAAGTACAAACAAATACATTTAGGACCGAAATGTAAATAATGAACCATCATTGTTGAGTTTTAAAGTGTGTGTTCCTCATTGATCATTGATGTCAGTTATTAGGTATGATGCTACCATCATAAAAATACTTCCTTATTTTTCCAATGTCAAGAAAACAAGAGGAATCTAAAAAAATCCACAGCTCCTATATCCTAGTATTGTTCATCTAATTCCATTTCAAGAGCCATGTCTGTCCCCCTGCCTCCAAAATGGACTGTGTACGTGTCACTCTATGTTGTGTTTACTCCTGATAGGAACCCACGGATCGCCCACTGCTTCGCCCACATTTTTATCTCACCATCGTAGATCACACCTGGCACTGTGACTCACCTTTTATATGTGCACATCGTGTCACCCTGTTAGCCCCTGCTAGCTGGCAAGTCCCCTACGGGACAGCAGTTACCACACTTGCGTCTTTTTATGGTTTTTCCGTGTGACTCTCCATTTACGTTCAGGACGTGAGGAAGTCTGCAAAAACCTTGGTGTCCCTTGTGCTTTTGGTACAATATGGGATCCCCAACTACAGAAAGGGATGCCAATGTGTTTATGAATTTCATGCATGACAAAAGTGAAAATTTTAATATGGCACAAGAGACTTACGAAATAAGCAATGCCAGCAACTTGCTATCCATCTAGAAAATCTGTTTTCCCTATTCCATACTATCTTTGTAAAGGTCCAGAGGAAATTAAAAATCTAAATGTAAACTAGGACAACATAGGAGCAGAGAAAACTTTTCAGCCAAGGCAGAGCACAGAAATTGTGAGAAGGAAGGGTAGACTTATTTAGCTAAATTAAATTTAAATTTTCTGCCAACCTCCTCAAAATAGTAGATAAATGATAAGCTTTTGTAAAAAAAAAAGACAAACAAAAACAAAACCAAACATATCTTTGTTGGACAAAGGGATACTATCTAGAATATACAAAAAAAAAAAAACAAAACTTTTACAGAGCAAAAAAAGAAACAATTCATGGAAAACGAGCAAGAACTTTTGGAGCCAAAAAACTTGAGAAAAGATATGCAAATACCCTGGTCGCAACGGCTATGCAAATTAAGGTCACTGTTATCTATCACTTTATTCCCACCAGCCTGGCCAAACCTAGAAAGACCTGCTTTTGCGGGTATTCAGAGGAAAGAGTATTTTCATGTACTGTAGCTGGTGACGTGGCCAGTTACGGCCTCCTTGGAGAACACGTGACAATGTCTGTTAGAATTAATATTAGAATTAATATTAGAATTAGAGTCTGTCTGTGGAGTTCAATTCCTGGAATTCCTTTCATGGAAGTAAAAACACCGGCAAACAGCAGTGCCCGGGCCTGGGTGTCTATTACTGCGATGGCAAATGCCACGAAATCAGCACAGACAGTGACCCGGAGAGGGAGCTGCACTACTCCCGGCTGGCTGGGCCGGGTCTGCCCTCCGTACTGTGGAGGGAGAACAGCAGCGGGGGGACAAGGTGCCTCCGGAGAAAAGGACTCGCGTGCCTTTGCGTGCGTGTAGGTGTCCCCGGCAGTGGGGGGTCTGAGTATTCGTGTACGTGTGTGCGTGGTACAGTTCTGTGGCCGTGGGAAAAGTACAGCAGGGTATCCACTGGGTGCTTCGTAGGGGGCACCGTTCCCTGAGGGCAAAGGGGGAGAGGGGCATGAGTGCAAGCGGAGCCCGCCAAGGCCCACAGCGCCCTTCCCGGGCCGAGGAACACGGCCGAGTCTGCTGGAGAGGACGCGTCTGGTGGCGTCCGGAGGACAAGGGGTGTCCGTTTGCACAGTCGGTGCGGGCCTATCTGCAGAATCCGTGAAGAGAGGATGGAACGCAGTGAGCGGGGCCGTGCCTGCCCACACCTCTCCGGGGACTTCTCGGAGCGGTCCTACCACGCTCGGTCACCCGCCGCCTTCCGAACAAAAACCACGGGGAATGGTGTCCACTTCCCAGGCGTGTGGGAGAGGACAGGTGCCCGGACGCCGCGTGACTCAGCGGGACTACCCTGGGCTCTGAGGTCGGACTCACGAGGCTCCGCGTGCAGCCGGCTCGTGAATGGGCTGCGTGACCGGGGACACGTCACTTCGTATTTCTCGCTGTAAACCGGGGACAAGGAAGCCCAGGTGGGAGGTGTGAGCTCGAGTCCGAAGTACATAACGTGCGTGAGTGCCCCTCACAGAGGCCTTGGCACGTTGCGGGGCGCATTGGCTCCACGAAACAGTAAGTCAGGGAGTCAGAGGCCAGGGCAGCCTGGGAGCCCGAACCTGGACGCAGCGCCGAATGTCACGGCTGTGTCCGACGCGGGGGCCCTTTCAGAGCTGATTGTGCGCCATTATGCTCCGTCACACCAACGAGCGATGAATAATCTTGGAGTTGTCCGCGCGGGACTGAGGTGGGCACAGTGGGGTCGGGCCCCACCCTGGCCGGCCGGCCCAGCCTGCTCCCACTTGTTTTTATATGTCGCACAGATGGAGCGTGCGTTCAGCTACGCCAACTTGTCCTCTACAAAGGAAGAATTTACGAAGTCCTGTGGTTTTCATTTCATGAAAAGTGGATGTAATTTTCTCAGATCATTCAGCTAAGATTATAGGTGCTTTTTCCTAATAGAATTTTCTTATGTATTGGCCTCATTTTTAAGAAAATAGGTTTACTCTCACACTAAATCTATCCAACTGGAGGCCTGGCTAGGTAGGAGCCAGAAAAATAAGATAGCACCGAGTTGAGGACATGTGTTTGATAGAGAAAGCTCTATCAAACATCATTATGCACAATTCGTTTTTGAAAGAAAACTGACCCACTGAATTAAGCAGGGAACTATTAGAACTGACATTTCGGGACATTTCCAGTGTTATGAAGCTTAACTTCTTTGAGCACGGAAAGAAATGTGTAATCTTTACGTGTGTGGCTCACTTGATTTTAATATATTTAAATATTTTGCTATAATTCATAACTCAAACATCTTTCTCACGTTGTTTTCCCACGTACAAAATGGAAACGACTTGTAAACCATTTAAAGGAGCTTTAGCAATGGTCTTCAAGCGACTTTTCAATTGACGTATTATAAATCAACAGTTAGTCCAGGATCTTTTGTTATTCCACTGGCAATTATAATTTTCCTCCTCGGCTAGAATTCCACAGCTGGAAACCTCCTTCTTCATGTGTATCTAATAACATACTTTCTTCAAAAACAATCTTTCACCACCCCCTACAGAGTAACATTTACTGAACCAAAGGATCTGCCGAGGCAGCCTCCGAAACAAAATCCTTCTGTCCAAACTCATTTCGTGGCAATCGATGAAATTATCCTTTATTTATTTTGCTCTGGTCATTGTACAATTTTTGGTAAAGTTTGGTCTCCCCTGAATGGTCCCGGATGGATAGAACAGGCTGATTCGCTCAGATCGCTACTTAAGCCAAGAGTGCATGGCTGACTGTTGACCGAAGAGAAAAGGATTACTCTTCCTGTATCACACATGCTTGATTTTTCCACATTTGGGCTCTTCTCCGTACTTCTTCTGGTCTCGTGTTTGCTTTTAAAAAGTAGCTCTAAAATTCTGACTTTAGGAATAGGATTCGTGCATCGTTACATCTGTTTTCTCAGTTGTATGATTTTTTAAAAGTATTATTGTCAACTTACAACATGAATACTTCCTTACTGTAATCAGTGAGACAATATACAACCAAGATGTGATACCATGCCAGTGATCACACACACATCCCTTCCTCTCCTGGTCTCATAAGGCTACTAATTTTGCTTTTCTACTTGCTCACACAAACCAATACAAGCGCATAAATGCAAAAACAGAAGTGTCGTTTCGGTTGGTGGGTTATTTTATTATCAGAATAGTAGTATAGAGTACAGAGGCCCTTTCAATGTGCTTTTGCTTTTGTTCATTGAATACATCATGGATCACCCCACATAAATAGATACTCATCTTTTTTTTTTCTAGTTTGGTACACACACATAAACAAATTTGTACAGGAACGGGAATAAATAGCACAGCCAGTTTGATCTATTTTAGAACAGCATTTTTTTCCTGGTTTTGCTTGGATGTGTGGCCCTTACCTTGGCCATGAACCTAACACATCCTTCCTTCTCTCTTGACCTTTACACACATCCTACCTCCGAGTTTTGGTCCCCAGGTTTTGGGAATGATGGGGACACACAATATGGGAGCAGTGGTGGTGAAGATTCCTCATCACTTTGAACAATGCTTCATTGCCTGAATGCCCAATCAAAATTAAACGCTACATGGTAATTCTGTCACCCAAGAAATGGAACCAGCTCCCTGAGATTGTAATATGAGTGACCTGACTGTTCTTCAGATCGTGCAGGTGCTTACTGACAATCTCGGGGGTCGAACCCGAGGGAGCTGTGAAGGTAACTAGAGTGCCCGTGAACTTCTCAAACTGCCTAGTGTGGAGGCCACGGTCTACAATCTTCTTCCCCAAGGAATGTCATGCTTTTGAATCAGATATCTGAGGGCGGGCCGATGCATTTGCCCCCACCGTAATATTTTTTGTTACATGAGACGTATCTGAATAGAACCGGTCTGTGCAGTCACATGGCGTCTCCCCTCCCTCATCCTTGACCTTGCACACACAGAGGCTCACATTGTTCACCCGGTGCACATCGACAGGGAAGACAAAACACAGTCACCGTGACCTTCCCAGCCGAGGCCTGAGTTCTGAGTTTTTCCAGCTGAGGGGACCCCTGACGGCGGGATTCCATGGACGGCCTCGTGTTCTCGGGTCACAATGATGGACCCCAGTTTCCTCACCTGTAATGATCTTCTTTAAGAAGTCCTCACCTTCTTTTTCAAAAATTTCAAAAAAAAATTCAGGAACTTTTTCCGTTGTTAAGAATTCCATAACAGCACGCGTGTGAACCAAACGTCTGAACACTCTTCCGTGTCGACGTGCACCGGGAGAGCCCTGTGAGCACCTGTGTGTGCAAGGTCAGGGGTGACGGAGGGGAGACGCCATGGGACCGCCCAGACCCGGTTCTGTCCGGACGTGTCTAATGTAACACGAAGTGTGACAGTGGAGGCAAAACGTACAGCCCGCCCTGGTGGGTTAAGCTCAGATCAGTGGAGCTTTAGCCTATGGGAACACCAATCCTAAGGAATTGGGGTGCCTTACCAACAGTCCCGTTGGGTACTTGAAACACATTTTATTTCCCACGTCCATGAGGGGCCGTCCACGGTCACACGTGTTGAATCCAGGCGTCTGTGGTTGCAACGACGCTGGGAGGCACAGGTCAGATGGCCCCTCCCGGCAGCATGTGGCACCTCAGCTGCTGGGAGTGGAATGCCAGCATCTCAGCCACAAGGGCCACCTGACCCCTGGTCACACCTCTCACAGGTGTTAGGGCCCAGCCCCTTCACCCCGACTCCGCACAGTGCTGAGTCCTTATTCGGACTTTTCATGGGTCAGCTGACACTTCTAGGGAGATCAGTTGCACCCCGAATTTCCCCGTGGCCCCATCTTGCTTCCTCCCTGTCCTTCCCCCTGAAAGTGCCCACGTGCAAAGCTGGAGCCGTCTTTTCCCTGAGTGCCCACTCCTTCGTAGTTTCTTTTCGGAGCAACAGCTTTTACAGAATTCTCCTCGTCATCTTCACACCTTATTCCTGTCGGCAGGGCTTCCTCGTGGACCCCTTTCCAAGCTCTCAGTGCACCCCCCGCCCCCCAGCCCCGGTTCAGGTTTTCTTTGCTACATTTAGGTGATGACAGTCACCGCCTTCCCTCACTCCGCCCTGCCCTTGCTGTCTATTTGGGGCACACCACAATCAAGCATTCTCCCTAAGCAAATTTCTCATTAAAAAATACGGGGGGGGGGGCAAAACCCCAGGATTGATTTATAAAACCTGGTGTCCTCGCTCTCCCGTGCTTAAACCTCAGTCTCCTTCAGCGGACTCGCCCTTGGATGCAACGCACCCATCAAGGCGCTGCTTCCACGGCTCAGCTTCTAACTCATTTCTTTGGTGCCTTTTAGTGCTGCCGCCTTTTCCACACCCGCCACACGTCTCCCTTTGAGGACTTTTCTCAGCCAGGAAGCACTATAATGTCACTCGGCGTGACCAGGGAGGGTGGGGCCCGGGGGTCAGGCCGTTTGGGGTCAGAAACTGCTGAGCACTCAGCGCAGGGTGGGCAGGGGCGTCGTCACGCTGCACGGTGTCCGTGTCCATCACCATCATGACATGGGCACACGCGGTGACAGAGTCTCCAAAAACATTCACTGAAGCCGCACGCGGCCTCTCACAACCCGGATGCAGACGGTTCTAGAACACTCCCCCAGCGGGGGGGCCTGTGCCCACGGGCCCGCCCTCCGGAAGGCCGTTCAGGTGCTTTGGGGGTTCCCCCGCACAAATGTGTGGTCAGGGCCGTCAGACGGGCTGTGCACCGGCATTTCCAGTTCCCCTGCCGCCCGCCCGGGCTCGGGCTGCCCCGGCCCCCCACGTTCGTGAGGTCGGACATGAGCACGGAACTTGCCTTGTCCGGTGAAATGGGGGTGCAATGCCCGTCGCCTGCCGGTGGGAGACGCAGAGCTTGTGTGTGCATGCGTAGCTTGTTCCTGTCCCCCGGCCACGGCGACGTCTCCGAGGTGGCGACAGTTTGGATGGCGAGGACGACGGAGGGAAAGCCCCCCGCCCCAGCTGGAGGTCAGCGCGCAGCGGGAACGCTCGTTTGAAGCCGCTGGGATTGGGGTGTTAAACCTCAGCGCCCCCGAGTCCCTCCCCATCGTTCGGGCCCCTGACGGACAACCAGGACACGGTGACTTTTCAGGCCTGGCCCCCGCGCTGCTCTCGGGTAAGCCCGCACCCCAGTCCGTCTCACCTCCCGCAGGGTGGTCCCTGAGCTGCTCCGCTGCGGGGAGTCCCCGGCCCGTTTCCCTCCCCACGAGCTGCTGGTGCCAGGCCCGGCCTGTCCTGCCTGTTCCGTCCGCTCCCCCCGGCCACCCCCAAGGTCACGTGGCCCCGGAAGTCCCGTGGTGTCATGTGGGCGGTGTCCACGTCCTGCCTCTAAGTGGGCATAGGCCGTCACCACGCCCCCTCCTGTCGCCCTGGGAAAGAGTCCCCCGGATGCTTGTATCGCTGTCCCCTAGGGAGGAATGAGGCGCGCGTTCTCCCTCAACAGCGACAGGAAACGGCCCCACTGAGTGCGCCGCCTCAGCAATGCCAGCTGAACGGGGGCTGGGGGCTGGCACACGAGGCACAGCTCTAGGGTTTACACGGATGGCTCAGGCCGGGGCG
>PVJL010006425.1:0-92277 GCA_004026885.1 Lyroderma lyra | reverse complement strand
AAAAAAAAAAATAAAATAAAATAAAATAAAATAAAATAAAATTGAAGAATTAATGAACAAGTGAATGACTTTGTTAGTGAGTAAATAATCACAGACCTTTCTCACTGAGTAAAAGACAATAAATGATAAAAGTTATTCTATTATTGTATGAGAAATTGGAAAGGCAGGAAATTTAATGGAAGATCCAAAATTACATATATTCTAGCACAATAAATTACTTCTTTGGCATTATGTGGATTAAGTATGGGAAAATAAAATATTTTCCTAACTTGCTTTCTTTTTAAGATAATTGCCCATTCAATTAAACAAGTTTTCAGTACTGTCCAAATGTGTTATACAGCACTTGATTATGCAGGAAAAAAAATTTTTAAGTACAATACCAGATTTAAATACTCGTATGTCTCAGCAAGGAGGGCTTTTCAGTTAGGAGACAAGCATGGAAACATCTGACTGTAATACAGAGTAAAATAAGATAAATGCAATAAAACCGATCTGAACTGGCCACAAAACATCAATATTTTGGGCCAGAGGCATTTTATTTCAGCATTTTTCAAAACAAAATTATTACAGCTCAAATCATTTCTGCAGCTCAAATATTTCTTCTAATTATAAAAAAAAAATCCCAAATCATATCCTTCAACAAAAATGTAGCTTTAATGTTACCTATGTAAATCTGTAGAAAGTTTTCCTGGTTTATAAGAAAAAAAGAGATGTTGACATAGCTTTATGATTATGTTTCTTGATCCTTTTAAGAATTTTCAAGGTACCTTATGTATAGCAAACACACACATAATTAACTTATTTGATAAATACATATGCATACACACACATAATTAACTTCTTTGATTTTACCAATTTATACAGGGACGAATTTCACTAATTTCAATGTGACTGACGCTGGTAAATACAATAATTTCACCATAAGCCAAATGGCCTTCATCAACTGTTTAAACAAATTATCCCACTCTTGAAGTAATTTCACATTCAGAATTTATTTTCCTATCTGCATTAACTTTTAAAGAAGCATTTAATGTTTTCATTTCTGCATGCAAAATGTAATGATACTTATTCCAAAGAACACATTTGTTAATTACCTTGTAACTATCAACATCCAGTTCACAAAACAGTGTGAATCATCCTTAATTGTGTTTTAGAAAAAAATTAGATGAGGAGCTATTTTAAACATCCAAATCGGGATAATTCTTAGACAACAGGTAAGACTCTGTGCCTGACCTTCTAGATATGCTGGCAGAACAGCTAAAATCTCATTCTGTATATTTCATAAGCTGCTTTTTAATTCTACAATTCTATGACGCTGTACTGAATACTGCAAAGATGAAGTTATTCTCTGCCTTTGGCAACTTCAAGCAAGGATTATATGAAAAAGAAAGTAAAGAGAGAATGCTGCAAACACAATACAATATTTAATATTGGGAGAGGGGGACTAGCTGAACTTTAAAACATATAAAGATATAAATGAAAACTTATTTCTGAGGCCATGCTGAAACTATCAGTTTAAATCCATAAGCATGTTTGAATCAGGTTCAAATTCAGTAATGAGGCAATTATTGATTCTGTGGAACATGACTTCAAATCTGAGCAAATACTGAACAAACTATGAGGCACACTTAAACTCTGGATGTATGTACCTAGACATCTCAATTTAACAACCAGACATACATTAAACAGCATTAATAGCCAGGCACTTAATGGATCAATTCCCACTGTTTGTGTAATGTGGAAATAAAAAAGGTTTATTAAATGACAAGCTTTCCCTGGTTTGTGCTAATTAATTATACACTACATCTGACTGCTAATTTAGTGGGAAAATGCAGCCCCAGACCACGGTTTCAGCTTGAACTTGGCCTCAGCATCGCCCAGTTCAGCACAGAGTGCCACTGCAACCCGCCTCTGAACGACACCAGTATTAAATTAGAGCACAAGGCCATCAATTTAACAAGTGCTGGAGCAGGTAATTTGAATAAGGATGTATTAGTATTCTACCAATGCACAACTAAAAGCAGCTGACCTTTCAGACCAAAGATCCTTGAACACATTCAGCTGAATCTGAGAACACAGTAATAATGTGACAGTGGTAAGAGTGCCAAGAGAGACGTTTAAGAACTTGGACCCATTACTATACATTAGGCTTTCTATGGTAATATGTGAACAGTTTATATACCTCTGCCTCTCATTTTGCTCTCACTCCCTGCCAAAGAAGAAAAGAAATAGAAATAAAGCTTTTTGAAAAATCAAATTTTCAATGACATGTTTTGAAACTCTAATTATTTGGATTTATGGTACAGAGAACACAAAACCAATCAATGCACATGTAACTTAGATCTAAGAATCTATATAAAAAAACATCCATTCTCCAAATGCTAAGGCAAATTCAACATTAACAAAAATAAACTTTCATGGAGCAGAGCAACAACTGCTGTGAAACAACTGGGAAACATAGCATATTATAGTTGATAAGAGCTTGGACCCAGGAGTAGGAACAGAACTGGGTTTGAATTCCTGCTCTGTCACGTGCTCACCATCAAATTTGCAGGAGCCATATTCACCGAATCTAGTTCAACAGACATTTATCGAGTTGCATTGTATGCAGGGTTGTAAGCCCTAAGGTTATAAAGATGAAAAAGATTTGATCCTGGCTTTCAAGGAGATCAAAATCTAGCAATGGTGACAGAAACATACACTATTAATCACAATACATAGTGGGAAGTGCTTTCAAGCACAGAGAACAGTGATTAATTTTGTCTGGTGATTTCCAGGAAAGGTTCTCAGACATGGCAATAGCTGTTCTGGGCGTTATGCACATTTCACCAGCAGAGAGTATGGAATGCTATCTGATGGCAAGTATTAATCAAATGGAAAAACTATTGTACTAGGACAGGAAGATACACTGGATTTATTAATAAATAGAGTAGATGTGTTTGGTTAAAGGGTATCTAAATATATAATTATGTGATCCTCTATACTTGAAAGTAGTTTCTCTGTAAGTAGAAATAAAATGTATCAGTGGACTTCAGAGCAAAATGTCTTAGTAAAATTAAGATCCTAGATTTGAAAAAAGAGGCTAGAATGTTTACTTTCTTGGCCTCACAGAATGACGTAGGCCAAAAATGCATTTGGAGTTCTACCCAATGAAGGGGAATGTGCAAATAAGCCCAAACAGGCTCTGTTACAGCAATTCCCTCTCTAGGCTGACTTCTATGCCATCCTCTTTCTCTATTCTTAGGTAGCATACTGATTGCAAGAGGGTAAGAAAGACATTATTACAGATCTTCAATCCACTTTATTTTTTTTTATTGTAAACTTTCACACTTATCTACTACACGTACAAAATAATTCTTCCACATTTCACAACCAGTACTGATATTTACACAGTATATATTGGTGCTGCCTTACTGATTGCTCGTAGCTGCATCTATTATAATTAGTTATTGTCCATGCCTTATGAGTTATTGAATATTTTGAGTATCACCTACATTAGCCACAATCCCAGCAGAAAACAAATAACACACTCAAAGAAGATAAGTGAAGAAAATAACTATTTAGAAAATACAGGTACCAGTAAGAGAAATCATCAAGACATATAGTACAGTGCCCTGGGGCTAGTAATTGTGGAGCTGCAACCACCCTAAGACTTTAGAGGCAAGGATAGAAGTCATAGGAGAGAGACACAGCCAATGCTTTGGGCAACGTGGAAGAACAAAATATAGTGAGTAACTACTCTGACTTCTCTGAGTAATCAATCACTCTTTGATCTTTTACAGGTGTCTCTCATTGACCAGAAGCTCAAATCTGAGAAAACACACTGATGCAGAACTTAAGGTTCTTTGAACTTACAGGGCATGAAGCAGAGAAGAGAAGGATAGAGAGGGCTCTGTAATGACAAAGAAAAAATATCTCACTCCTTACACCTACCCATATTAACTGAATTATAACAGCATGTTGAAATTCACATTAGAGAATTTCTTTCCATGTCCAAGTCAGTCTCATAGGTTTCTATAATCTCATATAGTTTACGCCCAAGAACCCCATTTCTAATCTTGCTGTTGCTTGGAAACAGGCCATTATCAACAGTTTTCTGAAAATTTGAGTTGCCAATTAAAAATATGATATACCTCCAGGTTATTCTCTTTATAAATGATAGCTAATACTAAAAG
Source organism: Lyroderma lyra (assembly GCA_004026885.1). Taxonomy (NCBI): domain Eukaryota; kingdom Metazoa; phylum Chordata; class Mammalia; order Chiroptera; family Megadermatidae; genus Lyroderma; species Lyroderma lyra. The sequence continues at coordinate 88,102 of PVJL010006425.1, read as the reverse complement.
CTGTCTTATATTAATAGCTGATAAATTTATGTGTGCTCTTTTCAGTTAACTTTTGAAAACTGCCTTCTTTGTGATGCAAAGCTGGACCAAAGAAATATCAATAATGAGTCTTTTTGATACTTACAAAACAACATAGCAGGCTTCTATTGCAGTTAATAAAAGTAAAATGAGAAGCAATGAAGGCCTGGACTAGGATAGTGGCATGGAGAGGAGATAGAAAAGAGATGACATATTCATAAGATGGGACTTAAGGACAATTAAATTTGGAGGATAAGGTAGAAGACATGAATAAAGGGCTTGAGTAACTGACTCACATAAAAATTCAAGTAATGAAGATGAAGAGTCAACTCCAGAGCAACCACTAAAATGAAACAAATCAGAGAAGTACAGCTTATAATCCAATAGCATAGGTAAAATGAAATAATAAAAACATCTTCCATTAACTCAAAAGAAGGTAGAAAAATAAAATATGGAACAAAGAACAAATAGATAAAATGTAAATAGCCTTATAGCTTTCACAAAAATTAACTCAAAATAGATCATAGACATAAACGAAAAACACAGAACTATAAAACTACTGGAGGATAACAGGAGAAAACCTAATGACCTTGGGTATGGTAATGGTTTTTTAGATACAGCACTAAAGGCACGACCCATGAAAGAAATAATAAGTTGGAATGCATTAAATTTAAAAACTTCTGCTCTTCCAAAGACACTGTCAAGAGAATGAGAAAACAAGTCATAGATCGGCAGAAAATATTTGCAAAAGACATACCTGATAAATGATTGTTATCCAAAACGTACAAAAATTCTTAAAACTTAACAATAAGAAAAATAAAAAATGAGCACAAGACCTGAACAGACACCTCACTAAGGAAGACATACAGAGGCAAATAAGCAAATTAAAAGATGCTCCATATTATATGTCATTAAAGAAATATAAATTAAAATGAGTACCACTAAGCACCTATTGATGGCCCAAATCTGGAAGTGACAACACCAAATTGTGTTACGGATGTGGAGTAACAAAAACTCTCATCCAATGCTAGTGGGATAAACCACTTTGGAAGACAGTCTGGTGGTTTCTTACAAAACTACGCATAGGGAGTTCCCTGGTGGTGTAGTGGCTGAAGGCTTCGGCGTTGGTGCTGTCAGCGCTGCGGCCTGGGTTCGATTCCCAGTCAGGGAGCTACCCACATACCAAAAAGCAAAAAAAAAAAAAAAAAAAAAAAAAAAAAAAAAAAAAAAAAAAAAAAAAACTATGCATAGTTTTACAATATGATAAAATAATCATACTCCTTGATAGTTACCCAAAGGAGTTGAAAATTTGTGTCTGCACAATAACCTACACACAGATGTTTATAGCAGCTTTACTCAAAATTGTCAAAATTTGGAAGCAACCAAGATGTCATTCAGTAAGTGAACAGATAAATAAACTGTGGTACATTCAGACAATGGAATTCTATTCAGCACTGAAAAGAAATGAGCCACCAAGTCATGAAATGACATGGAGGAACCTTAAATACATTTAACTGTGTGAAAGAATCCTACCTGAAAAGGCTACAAACTGTAATTCCCACTATGTGATATTCTGAAAAAGACAATACTATGAAGTTGGCAACAGGATCAATGGTTATCGGTGGTTGATTGGGGGAGGAAGGAACAAGTAGGAAAAGAAAAGAGAACTTTTAGGACAGTGAAACTTCTATAAGATAGTGTGATAGTGGCTACACGTGATTGTACATTTGTCACAACACATAGACTATACAGCAGCAGGAGTGATTCCTGGTATAAGCTACGGACTTTTGGTGATTATGATGTATCAGTGTAGGTTCATCGATAGTAATAAATGTACCCCTCTGGTGCTGGATGATGACAGTGGGGGAGGCTGGGGGGTTCAGGCAGGGAGGATAGAAGAACTCTCTCTGAAATTTTTGTTCAGTTATGCTGTGAACCTAAAAGTGCTCTAAAAAAAAAAAGTCTACTTTAAAAATTAAAAAGGCAATAGATTTAAATCTGATCATATAAATAATTCTATCAAATGCAAATAGTCTAAAAGCCTAAAAGGCAGAGTTGTCAAATTATATTTAAAAAACTAAACCCAACTATATACTACATACAGGATATCCACTTTAACTATAATTGCACAAATAGGATAAAGGAATGGAAAATAAATCATAAGAAATATAGAGTGGTCATGTTAATGTCAGACAAAGTCATTTTCAGGACAGGTATATTACCACATTATAGAAGAATATTTCATAATGCCAAAAAATGTTAATTCACTAGAAGACATGATAGTCCTAAACATGTACCTAATAATACTCATAAAGTTCAAAGTACATGAAAGAAAAACTGATAGGACTGAAAAAAGAAATAGGAAGTGCTCAATTTTAGTTGAAAATTTCAATGCCTCTCTCTCAGTAATTAATAAAAGGATATAATCTACTTGACTTAATTGACATCTACTAATACTCCACCTCAAGACAGCAGAAAACATGTTATTTTCCGTAAACATGGAGAGAGTATTCAAAAAGATCCCCTATATTCCTGGCCATAAAAAAAAAAAAAATCTCAAAAGTTTAAAAGGATTGAAATCATATTAAGTATGTTTTCTGAATTTCCAAGCAGAAAAATGGACCCTCAAAGGTGTTAATGTCCTGATGCCTTGAGCCTGTTAATATATTTGGTTACATAGAAAATAGAAATTAAGATCACCATTGGAAATAAGAATGCAGATTAACTGGCCTTAAAATAAGGAGAGCATCCTGGATTTTCCAGGTGAACCCAACGTTATCTACAAGGTTCTTAAAAGTGGAAAGTGACAGAAGAGGAAGGACCAGAAAGACAGCAACATAAGAAGGACTCCATCCAAGACTGCTGACTCTGAAAACAGAAGAGGCCCATAAACCAAGCATTATGAGTAGCTTCGAAAAGCTGAAAAGAACAAGGAAATGGATCCTCCCCTAATGCCTCCAGATATAAATGCAGCTTTGTCGTTTTAGCCCAGTGAGACGCACTTCAGAATTCTGAACTACTAAACCGAAAGATAATCAATATGTGTTGTTTTAAGCCAGAAAGTTTATTATTTGTCATAGCAGCCATAGAAAATGAATACAATGGCTACAATAGAATTAAACTAAAAATCAGTAACAGAAAGTTATCTAAAATAATCATTAAACATTTGGAAATTAAGCAACACACTTCTAAATAACCCATGTATTAATCAAGAAAATTGGAAAACATTTTCAATAGAATCATAATGAAAATATAGCATACAAAATTTGGAAAACAGATATTAACCAGAAATTCTACTCCTTGTGATTTACCCAAAAGAAATGAAAGTATATGCTCACAGAGGACAGCTGCAAGAATGACTGTGATGTCCTTAGTAAAAAACTGGATACAAGCCATTAACAAGAGAAAGATTAAATGAATTGCATATTTATACAATATTAGCAAAGCAAGAAATGAACTATGGATATGCAAATCATCCTGGATAAATCTCAAAGTAAAAGAACCCAGAGACAAAACAGGTACTTCTATTATTCCATTTATATAAAGTCCATGGACAGGCAAAACTAATTTATGGTAGTAGAAATGAGAATTTTTTTTTCTTTAGTGAGAAGATAATGTTGTATTGACTGAAAAGGATCATAAGATGATGTAAACATTTTATATCTTTTGGGAGATTTTGGTCTCCAGGTATATAAAATTATCAAAATTGATTAAACTAAACACTTAAGATATGTGCAATATAATATATATGAATTATACCTCAATTTAGTTACCCACAGAATTTTTGCAAAAGGTACAGAACAAAGTCAAAAACTCTATAGCCAAAAACAATGCTCATGACTTCCACTCCACACATGTTACAGCTTGGGCCATCAATACACCATCACTGGACTATGGATGAAGCCACTGGAGACACCATTGAGACTGCCTCTATAAACTGGATCCAATGACACATTTGTAATCATCATCTCCTAAGTAGGTTCTTAATCCCTTCACCATCTTTTCGCCAAAGACTCTAGTGAAGAGATCTAATTGGCAGCACCTAAGTCCTCTGTCCATAGAAGGGAAGCTCAGGAAGTGAATATCTGGAATTTTCAAAAAGCAAGCTCTGACTCTTACAAGGAATTCTTCACACATAGTAGATTTCAGACACTGAGAGGTAAAGGAGACAAACAAATGTCCTCCAAACTCTTTTATAACTGTGCCATATACCATGGTGAAGATACTAGCTACCTAAATTTTTTTAAGTTTTAAAATAATTGTGTTAGTGACCCTATGGTAAATGTGAACACTACTGTTACCGAGTTTCTTTATCAAACTTGCCTACAGCCCTAGCTCCCAGTATGGTGAAGTTCTAGCTCTTTGGAAGCTGAGGATATGTTTAAACTATTTTCCCTTCTTGTACTTTCTTCATATCCTGTTCAAACCTACTTCAGGCTACCAAACCACCTTAGCTCAGAGGTGGCTGAATTCCTCAGTATGTCTTCCTTTTCATATTTATCATTAACAGGTCTTATCTCCTTTCTTGCCTCTTAAATATATTTAGTCCTGCCCAGTATCTATGAACCAATCCTGACCTGAGATGGATATTTAAAAATTTACCTTCCCTGTTCTCTGACACTCAGCAGTGGGTTGTGATCTCTGCTAGGGACACTTCCAAACCTCATAGTGCATATCCACTAGCTGTGCTGAAGCCTTTTTAAATTAAACTAAGAGCACTCTCCCTTGAATGTAGCTCTGATAACTCCATCCGTTTTACAGGACTAGGGTAACCTTTCTAGGAAGTAGTGTTCAGCTCTGTTTTTGAACTGTCTGCTAGAACCCTTCTGTTGTTGACCATAACCATAAAATACCTACAGTTGCCAGCAATATCTTGAAAACACTGTATAGTTTTCATAAAAGCAGTTGAGCCTCTCAAATAAAGAGAAAGTTCTATCTTTTGGTTTCTTCCATATCCCTCCTCCTCGTAAGTATTCCTAGCCAACCCTAGTTAGATTCAAAGACATGATATTCCATGACATAATCCTTCCAAGACTTTTTTTGTTTTACTTTTTATTCTTTGACCATTTAACTACAACAATGATTTTCCACTAGAGCTGCACAGGAACCCTACTTCCTCCAGAGGATGTTTGAAAATGTGGATGTATTTATTGGTAAATATGTTAATGAAGGTATGCTACTGTCACTTAGAAACTGGATCAGAGATCCTAACTGTCCTGCAATGCTCAACACAGCTAAACACTGAAGAATTGTCCTACCTCCGGATGCCAAGAATCGTTGTAGAATTTAAGGATGTGAGATTTTTAATCAGAAAAATCCCAACTCAAGTCCAGCTTCCATCACATTGAATCTTGGGAAGGATCTTAAATCTTCCTCTCAGTATTAGTTATCTTTTTAACTGTGCTTAAGAATAAATTACTAGTATTTAACTCACAGATTTTGGTAGTAAATTGAACTATATTTAAGTTGCTTAGCAGAATGTCCACCATGTACAAAACAGTAAATATCTGTCATTGTTAATAGCAGTACTAGCAATAATGGTAGAAGATAGAGTGTTAAATTTAAAGGAAGACTAAAAAGTATCAAAAGAATAGTGCATCAAAGATTCCATTTAGAAAGACACGGGGGATTCTAGATGTCAAATACCATGTTCTAATTTGAGAAAAATACTCACATATAGTTGTTTTTTGGATCCAAAGTGAAGAAGAATGCGATCTAAATAATTTCCTTTAGTCTTCAAAAGAATACTCTTCTTTTTTCAAATTACTAGTATATTAATTAAAGAGGATTACCATTTGACAATATGTTCAAAACCAATAAGACCATCTCTGGAAAAGAAGAGCTGTAGCTTCAATTGCATTCATCACCTTGCATACCCAAATAAGAAAGCCATTACACTGGTTCAGATATATAGGTGAACATCAGATTCCTATAATTTGCATACCAAGATCTAAGAAAATTCAAAAAAAAAAGTGGAGAATAAACTCTAATGTAAACTATGGTCCCTGAGTGATTATGATGCATCAGTGTAGGTTCAGTCATGGTAATAAATGTTCTACTCTGATGAGAGATACTGATAAAGGAAAAGGCTGTGCATGTGTGGAGGCAGGGGGTGTACAGGAAATTTATAGAGATTTATGTACCCTCCGCTCAATATTCCTGTGAACCTAAAACTTCTCTATGCATGAAAGTTTATCTTAAAAAAATCAAGCAGTTATGTAAAAAGAATGCTGCTTGAATGGCATGAGAAAGAGCTTGAAAAAAAATTGTCATTATACTGATATAGATACCAACGAATTTTGGAGCATGCCCTTTCCATGTTGTATGTTCTCCAAAGAAAGAGGCTCGTTACTTATCTATAAATCTTGCATTCATTGCATGAAAAGGAAAAATCATCAGAGTATGACTTAGCCTGATGTGGGGCAGCAAGAACACTGTCATAGGCACAACTTATTACTAGAAATGGATAAAATTTCCTTTGCTCCAATTACTAAAATTTCTTCTTTCCATTCCAAGCATCAAGAATTTTCTCAAATTTGAACATCAAATATTTTTAAATTAAACATTAACTACATTTCCTAAAAGAGAACAAGTGTATGTATAATCCATTTTATTTATTAAAGGCATACACTTTCAGAAAGTACTGCTACTTCTAATATAAATACCTACTTTAAAATAAAGTACTGCACCTGCCAATCCTGAATGAATAGAGAAAGAGATGGCAGTGACAGAATGCATAGTATCATTTAAGGCAAAAATACATATATATATCAAACTTGAATACATAAAATATCAATATGCAGTTAAGAATAAAAAATAGATTAATATTTTTATTAAAATATGCCTATTTAAAATGGAATGAACTTAGGACAGAATATTTAAACATTATTATGATATAAAATACATTTAAATTATCTATTTTTTCCTATCTTCAATAACCTTTTCCTAATAAAGAGCTTCCTGACACACAATTACATTCATGAATTTGTAATTTTCTAGGATCTTTTTTTTTTTTTTTTTGCTTTTTGGTATGTGGGTAGCTCCCTGACTGGGAATCGAACCCAGGCCGCAGCGCTGACAGCGCCAGCACCGAAGCCTTAAGCCACTACACCACCAGGGAACTCCCACTAGGATCTTCTTTAGTTTCTCTTTGATACTTAAATCTTTCAACACTACTCACTTGCTCTTGATAAGTGTGCAAAAAATTATTACTGAGAATAAGTTGACTTATTACATAATATAAAATGTATATATAAAATATGCACATGCATGTATATTTGTCATCATTTGCTTTATAGAATCAGATTTGAAATTTTTTTACCAGAATTGTATTGCCCTGTGGACACTCTTACTCTAATAATTCACCATTCATCTTGTACCTGCAAGAGTACAACATGAGCTGGACAACATTTAATGTGATGTAAAGGAATCAAAGTTAAGGATTACCAAAACTTCAAAAAGTTGTAACAAAAATAGAAAAGTAATAATCTACTCTCAATTAGAGTTCTAGGATATCGGATGGACCCTTTGGCCAAGTACAAGAAAATATTATTTTCCTGCAAAACATGTGGATAGTAGTCACAAACCAATGTTTTAAGTTGCTTCTCTACATCTTTTTATACTCATCCCATTAAATTACTATTTGTTAATAATTATTACATACAGCCCTGAACAAGTTGCTATGGCTGCCACAGAAGGTCTTCAGAAGAAAAACCCATTATATCAATATGACAACAACACGAAGAAACTAATGCTAAGAAATTAAGTTGATCTAGTGAGATACTCCTAACAATTAAGTATGTTTTGCTATTGCTACAGACTGAGCCACACTACTATGTATTTATTTTAATATTACTAAAATATATGTATAGACTGATGTGGGAAATCACTTCTAGTTTCACTACTATGTTTTTAACTTCAATGGGAATGCATCAAAGCATTATAGTCAAATTTAACATGCAGCATTTGGAAAAAAGAAGAAAGGAAATTGAAGGGGAAAATAGGAAAGGGAAGGAGAGGAGACAAGAGAAGAAATGCTACAAAAACCTGAGCATTCTGCAGACATAACATCCATTGATTCACGAAAGAATCCTCTAAGGGAGAAGCAATACTGTTCATATTTTATATATGAAAAACCTAGCTTGGAAATATTACCTTTCCCAACATAAATATATAACAAAATGGGTACTTAAATCCAGGTCTTTGCTGAATCCAAAGTCAATGCTCTTTCCTCATCCCCTGCCACCTAGTTTTTGATTTAGGAATAATATAAACACGTGCTTAAAAGCAAGTTCTGTCCAGTGGGGAAGGTTCAGCTCCTTCCGATAAATCCTGCCTCTGGTGGTCAGTTGACTACTGGATACGTGCCTAACCATTCAACAAAAATCTTTTCCTTCTCTAGCCACAGTAAATGACAGGGAGATTTCTCACCTTCCAGTTAGTATCCATTAGCAAGCAACACTCTGGAAGCCAGATCCTCAAAAAACCACAATGCAACAAATGTGTTGAAGATAATGCATAGCAAAAGAATAGAATGCCTCACCTCCTGCTTTTTGTCTCCCTCTGGGTTTGTCACCCATTGTTATTTATTATTTATAATAGTTCCATAAATGTGAAACTCTATTGATGGGATAAAGCCTATACCAGAAAGGTCATAGACTTAGTTCACTTCCTGTGCCTTAAACAGTTCTTTGATTCCTTAGTCTTTTAAAAAATTAATCAGTCTTTTTGAGTGCCTAAGTGAGAGAAAAACACATCAACATTTAAAAACTACTGGAATATTTTTACACATGTAAGAAATATATAAACCTAATTAATATTTGGCTAAGGTAATAAACTTTAACATTTTTAAAGGACTTCTGTCCATATTAAGAGGTAAGGCCCCCATTACAAAATAAATCAAAGTTTCACTAAGTGTCACAGACCTCAACAGCAAAGGCAAAATTAAATTACTTGTTCAACATTTTGAGTTTGGTCTAGGTGAAACAATATGCATTACTACTAAGTAACACTATTCCTGATCCTAACATAGGGCCCATAACCCAAGGTGAAACTGCCCCTCTAGCAGACACACTAAAATGTGAAGAGAAGTGGTTGTTGTAATATCCAGGGGTGGTGATATATGCAATTAGTTGCAGGAGCCTAGGGGACACACAATGATAATCATCTTAAAATGTGCAGGACAGTCCTTTAGAATAAAGAACTACCAACCCAAAATGTCAACAACACTGTGTTAAAAACACCACATGGGCCACATATGTATGTATACACACATGTATGTATTTATACATGTATACATGTGTGTATACATATGTACATGTGTGTATGTGTACATATACATGCATGTGTGTATGTGTAAATGTGTATATGCATATATATACATATGTGTATATATACATAAAACATTTAACTCAGCTTATAATGTTTTATTTGTTTTTCACAGTGCTACAAAATAAATTTAAATGGACCATGTGCATATAATTCAGGATGACAGACACATACCAGTCTACTTTCTTAAACCTACCTTTGTGACTCAGTAACCTGTAAGTCCCCAACAGGCACTTAAATTTGACAAACTCTAAAATCTGATCATTGTGCAACTATGTAAATAGGTAGTACATCTAGATTGGGTTGGGTATATGGTACATTCTCTAGAACTATTTTAGTTCTGAAAGGGTATACCAACATAGGTCTTTTTCCTGGTTAGAACTCAGGAAAGAGAACAAAAAGGCAACATATGCTTAAATAATATGTAGATTTAAGAAAGTTATTTTTAATGGGTGTTTCCATGAATAATTTTGTAGTAGTTCAGTCTCCAAAGACCATAGATAAGAGATCTACAACTATACAGCCACTTCTCACTTAGTGGCCTGCCTGTTTAATGACGACTCAGACTTATAACCAGTTCTCCAATGTGGGGAATTCCCTTTCTTAGTCTGTGTCTCAGGAATCCCCTTTCTCATTCTTTGTCTCATTTTTGCAGTCAGTTAGTATTCACTACACAAAGCATTTATAGTCATGCAAAACAGTACCAAAAGTCTCAGAGCACAGAGAGGCCAGCTGCCACTCACCTGAGGTACACAGACCCATGTCCCCCCACCGCCCTGCCCCCAAGAGTTGTCCAAGAAAGAGTGCAGGGCCAGCTGCTCACCAAGAAAGTGCCTTTGGCATTTCAGAAGTTGGGAAGGGCAGGATTTCAGGGAGTCATCAAGGTGGAGTGAGCAGGTTTCACCAGGCTAATTCAGATTCAACCATGTTGGGGGGAGAGTTCAACACAGGAAAGATGATATCCACCTGCCGGCTCCATGGAAGGGTTCTTTACAGGGAAAATGTCAACTATCTCTCCAGACCTGACCTTACAGCCACAAAACTCAGTATCTCCTTGTATGTCTCTCATGCCTCCCCAGTCACTTTTCTCTACCAGAGCCCAGGTTGAGTGCCTGTGAGCCAGTGAATCTGTGCATGGGCCCATTAAGAAGTCATCTGGGTTTCATGCAGTCTCTCATCCCACCCGAACAGTTGGAATCTCCACTTTTTCACAGACAGATGTTAGGGGGGCTCTTCTTCTCAGCACCAGTAATCCAGGTTATGGAGTCTGGTGTGGGTTTGGGGTCCTTGTTCCTCTGGCAAAAAACTTTGTTGCTGAAATATACTTCCTGACTATCAACCACCAACTGCAGGTGGCGGGTTGGCCCATTCCATATCTCTGCCCTTCCTGCCAGTCTCCATTATGGCTTATTTATATCTTTAATTGTAAAACTTGTGTTTGGCTAGACTTCACGTGGTTCTCCAGATTGACTGTTCTATAATTTAGTTGTAATTTTAATGTGGTACTGGAGAAGGCAAGCACAGTGTTTATCTACTCCACCATCTTGAATCTTTTTTTCCACCATTATATTTTGGAAGCACATAACATGTTTGATTTCATAGGTTTATAGCTAGAAGCAATTTGCCTCAGGATGACTCATACCTCAAGTCTAATTTTTATTTGGTTTAGATGATATTTAAATAAGACTTTAAGCTTTAGACTTTAGAGTTCATGTTGAAATAAAACATTTGGAGCTGTTAGAATGAAATGAATGCACGTGGCACTGAAAAGGAGGACATGAATGGTGTGGAGCAGGGCAGGATGCAATGAGATGAAAGGTGATGTCCCCCACCTCCAAAAAAATTGTATGTTGAAACCTTAATTCTAATTTAGTAGTAGTTGGATGTAGGGCCTTTGGGATCTAATTATGTCATAAGGGTGGAGCCATCATGAATGGGATTGCTGTCCTTATAAGAGGCCAGAGAGATAGCAAATTTGCTTTCTGCCATGTGAGGACACAACAATAGTAATCCAGCACCAGCTAGCTGTAAACCAAGGAGAGGGTTCCCATCAAGAACCCAACCTGCCAGCTCCCTGATCTCAGACCTCCAACCTCCAGAATAGTGAAAAATGTGTGTTGTTTAAACCACACAGTTTATATTTTCTTATAGCAGCCTGAATTGACTAAAACAGACTTATTCCAATCATACTTTCATCCCAGAATCTCCTCAAACTTTTGATTGAGGTTACCAATGACTTCCCCATGATTACATTGAGAACCCATTATTTGTCTTCATCTTACTTAACCAATTAATGATATTTAATCCTGTTTATCAATTACTTCTCCTTGATATATTTTCTTCATTTTTTTTCTAAGTTGTCCTTCTTCCTCACTTAGTTAAATTTTTCTGCCTACTTCACTGGCTGTTCCAATTTTTGTCTCCTTTGCTTGTTCCTACATGGTTCCTACACTTCTCCACAAATTCTTAATATTTGATTATTTCAGTTTTTCAAATCTTCTCACTTTATCGGTGGTGACACCAACCAGTCTCATGCGTGGTGTCATTTTTTACCATGATGCTTGATGTATCTCCTACTCTTCCCTTCTTTGTTCATAGCACTTCTTTATACAAAACATATCAAAGATGCTTATACCTTGGGGCATTTGCTCTACTTGCCTGAAATATTCTTCTGATAATCCTTTCTATTCCTAGCTCAAATGACATCTTCTGAAATGGGCTATCATGTCAAGCAATTTAAAATGTCAATAAGTATCACCACCATCTCATTTGATCACATTATACATTTATTTATATCTTACTACATAATTTTTTCTTGTTTCTTTGTCTCTCCCAATACTATAATGTAAGCTCTCTATCCTCAACTGTTTAATCTACTAATGTGTTTCAAATATCTAAACAGTTCTATTTTTTTATTGATAAATTTAATGGGTTGGCATTGGTTACTGAAATATACATAGGTTCCAGATTTACAATTCCACAATACATCATCTATGTGTTGTTATGTGTTCATCACCAAGAGTTAGTTCTCCTTCCATCACCATATATTTGAGACCCTGTCCCTTCTCTCCCACCCCCATTCCCCAATAACCTAACATAACCACTAACCACTAAACTACTGATTATGTTCATGAGTTCTTGTTTCTTTGTTGCTTTCAGCTTTGTGTTTCAAATATGAGTAAAATCATATGGTTCTTGGCTTTTTCTGTCTGGCTTATTTCACTTTCCATGACAGTCTCAAGGTCCATCCATGTTGTCATAAATGGCCCTATTTCATGCTTTCTTATGGCTAAGTAATATTTCATTGTATATATGTACCAAAGCTTCTTTATCCAGTCATCTATCAGAAGACACTTTGGCTGATTCCATGACTTAGCCATCATGAATACTACTAAAATGAACAGTGAGGTGCATATATCTTTGCAGATTAAGGTTTTCAAATGGGGGGAGGGTAGATACCCCAAAGTGGAATTGCTGGATCATATGGTAACTCTATTCTTGGTTTTTTTTGAAACCTCCATTCTGTCCATCATAGTGGTCATACCAGCTTCCATTCCCACCAGCAGTGTGCAAGAGTTCCTTTCTCTCCACACCCTTTCCAATATGTGTTGTTCCTTGTCTTGTTGTTAATAGCCATTTTAACAGGTATGGATGGTATCTCATTGTAATTTTGATTTGTATTTCTCTAATAGTTAGTGAAGTTGAGAATGTTTTCATATGTCTGTTGGCCACTTGTATATCTTCCTAGAAGGGATTATTCAGGGTCTCTGCTCAATTTTAATTGAATTGTTTGTTTTTTAGTTGTTGTTGATTTGCACAAGTTCTTTATATATTTTAGATATTAGCCCCTTATCAGAGGCATTGTTTGCAAATATTTTCTCCCATTTCATTGGTTAACTCTTTGTTTTGTTGATGATTTCTTTTCCTGTGCAGAAGCCTTTTAGTTTGACATAGTCCCATTCATTTATTTTTGCTTTGACTCCCCTTGCCTTTGAGGTCAAGTTCATAAAGTCCTCCCTAAACCCATGGTCTATAAGGTTAGTACTGATATTTTCTTGTATACAGTTCATTGTTTCAGGTCTTATGTGAAGATCTTTAATTCATTTTGAGATAATTTTGGTATACAGTAACACTTCACAGTTCATATTCATTCTTTTGCATGTGCTTTCCAATTTTCCCAGCACCATTTACTGAAAAGGCTTTCTTTTCCCCATTGTATACTTTTTACTCCTTTTTCAAAAATTATCTGTCCATATATTTGTGGCTTTATCCCTAGGTTTTCAATTCTGTTCTATTGGTCTGTGTGTCTGTTTTTCTCCCAGTACCATGCTATCTTGATTATTGACACCTTGTACTATAGATTGAAATCAAGGAGTATGATGCCTTCAGCCTTATTCTTTTTATGTAGGACAAGTTTCTAGAAACATACAGTCTACCCAGGCTGAACCAAGAAGAACTGTATAATCTACATAAACTAATCAACAGGAAGGAAATCATCCAAAATATCCACAAAGGCAAAATCACAGGACCAGATGATCTCACCAATGAGTTTTATCAAGCATTCAAAGAGGAACTAATGCCTATCCTCCTCAAATTCTTCCAAAAAGTTGAAAATGAGGTAATACTTACCAACTCATTCCACAAGGCCAACATAACCCTAATACCAAAGCCTGGTAGGAATAATACAAACACACACAAAAAAACTATAGACCAATATCTCTGATGAACACAGACACAAAAATCCTCAACAAAATACTAGCAAATAGAATATAAGAATGCATTCAAAAGATTATATACAATGATCAAGTGGGAGTCATTTCACAAACACAAGGATGGTTCAACATATGCAAATCAATCAATGATACACCACATAAACAAACTAAAAGATAAAAACCATATGATTATGCCAATTGATACAAAAAATGCATTTGACAAGATACAACATCCATTTATGATTAAAAAAACTTAAGAAAATGGGTATAGAATGAAAGTACCTCAACATAATAAAGGCTGTATATGACAAATCCTCAGTTAACATCCTACTAAATGGGAAACACTAAAACCCATTCTCCCCAAATCAGGAACAAGGCAGGGATGTCCCCTGTTGCAACTGCTATTCAATATAGTACTGGAAGTTCTAGCCAGAACAATCAGGCCTGAGAAAAAAATAAAAGGCATCCAAATTGAGAGAGAAGTTAAAATGTCACTATTTGCAGATGACATGATCTTTTATATAGAAAATTCTAAAGGCTCCACCAAAAAAACTACTGGAAGAATAAACAAATACAGTAAAGTTGCAGGATATAAAATCAATGGACAAAAATCAGTTGCATTTCTATATACCAAAAATGAAAGTTTAGAAAAAGAAATGAGAAAGACAATACCTTTTTTTGATCACAACAAAAAGAATAAAATACTAGGAATAAACTTAACAAAAAAGCACTTATATAGTGAAAACTATGACACTACACTAAAAGAAATTGAAGAGGACACAAAGAAATGGAAAGATATTCTGTGTTCATGGACTGGGAGAATCACCATTGTTAAAATGGCCATATAACCCAAAGCAACATAGAGATTTAACACAATTCCCATCAAAATCCCACAGACATTCTTTCAAGAAATAGATAAAAGAACCATCAGATTCAAATGGAACCACAAAAGACTCTGAATCACTAACACTGTTCTTGACATATAGTAAGTACTTAACAAATATTTTTTAGATTAACTAATTCATTTAACCATTTTTCTATAAAAAGCATTTAATTTGTTACTAGATTGTTTTTGTTACTATAAATAATGGCACAATAAATAGCTAGTCGATCCTTACACATTGAAGCTTTCATTTCTATGGGCTAGATCACTGTAAGTAGGGATTACTATGTCAAAGGCCTGTTTATTATTACTTTTAATAGATATCAGATGACTTTCAAGACACCTGTATTATTGTAAATTTCTATTAGTATGGTATATGACTATATATATTCACATAATTCCCTCTATTATGGATATAAAGTATCATCTTAAAAGGGGTTTGCAGGTCTTTGACAACTAACTGGTTAGAGCATTAACAAGACGATGTCATGAAAGAAAGTCAGAAAGATCCTTTAGGAATTAAATTTCTTGCCGTCCGTTTTCTAAAATATGAAGTTACTATTTAAAATTAGAAGACCTTCCCTACAAATCTTAAAGTATTTAAACCAATAAAAGCAATATTTACTTTAGAATTTAACACAGAACCAAAAATGGTACTTGGAAGCCTCTTGACATCTTCACATAAGCTAATTTATCAACTCAGTAAATTTCGAGAGAGGGTTTCTGAGAAAGTGAAACCACAAGTAAGCATTAATTGAAAGAATGAGATCTACACATGAAGTACAAGTATGACTTATATATACATTAGATAGTTGGGACACTAAATCCCTAGAAAAGTATGAGGGAAACATGTGGAATTAAACTAAATATGACCTTTTTCTCAATATTTCTAGGATTAGCCCTGGTGCCTGGTATTTATTCTAATAACTCAAATATTATAGTATCATAGAAGAGAAGGAATAAGGGCCAAAAATCTTCTTAATCATAAGTCTGCTTGATTTCTGTAAGCTATATTTACAAATACTTACTCCTTGTCAAATCAAATCAAAGGAATTATTTAGAAATTTATATAAATCCATAGTCTATCATGTTTCACTGATCCCTCTTAATTGAATTTTTCTCACAATTTACAAGACAATTTTTACAATTATAGTTATTTTTATTTATATTGATAATTATATTTTATAGTCATTTATAATTATAGTTATTTTACAGTTATAGTTATTTTTCTCTTAGTGAAGACTAAATTTAACACAAACTCAACACAAAAACACCCACTAGCATAATAATGTCATTACCAAATATAACACTCCGAATGCAACAGAAAATGAATATGTGCTTTGTGATCAGAATAATGTAAAAATAACCATCCCCAATGAATTCTTGTAGAAAAATTTTATATCAACTAATCTCAATCTTAAATTAGTTTATATAGCTCCTATAAAATATATTTTAATACCACCAAATCATTTGTGCTAATAATTCTAGTAAATTAAAATAATAGAATTATTCAAGTCCATTCTAAGTACATGCTGTGTTTTAGGGAAGATTTTTGTTTGTAATAATTAAATGCTTAAAACCATTCACATTTATAGTACAGTTGAGTAAACTGTCCTCCATTTGTGACATCTCAATCAGAAATATATATCTTGTCATTGCTTACTCTCATTATCTTTTATTCATATCATGTTCAATCATAAATTAATTTCAGTCCTGTTGTATGTAGTTTAGTCAGGTTGGGGTTTTTTTGCGGGGGGTGGATAAGGTAATTATGTTTTTTCATTAAGTTATAACTACATCTTTTCTCTTTCTCATGGGATCACAAAATCTAAGAATTAGAAGAGACATATGTCATATAGTCCAGCTTTTTTAAAATGTAATTCCTTCCACAACATTGTTTAATGCTAGTTATCTAAATAACATCTTACTACTTCTAGCAGGAGCACTTACCACCACACTGAGATTACTGTCCACACTGATGCTTCTAATTTTGAGAAAAACTTCTGTCATATTGGATCAAAATTATTTTACCTAAAACTTTTACTCAATGTTTCTAATTATTTTCTCTTAGTAGCAATAAAAAATACACCTTTTACATAAATTTCACAAAATATTTCAAAGTAGCTATCATAAACCTATTAAATCTCTGTTATTTAAGGTAAACATTTTCATTTTCTACAATTTTCTGACTTAGATGCTCTTCTGTTATACACTTCCTTGTAACTAACTCTATCATACTATGTCAATTCAGGTTTCCTGGTAGTCCAAATGGCTTTTTAAGCAAAGCTTTTGCAGCTAGCTCCCCAGCTTTGCATTTCTGACCTTCTCTGGTATGTGGCCCTTAAGACAAGTTCCTCACCACCTCTCCATACTCCTTACCTTCAAATCTCTAAAATGAAACAAGTATGCAAGAAAAGTTCAACAGAAATGGAATGGGTTTTAGGATATCTCACTGAAATGCAGAATAATAAAACTGTGCCTGATGTCTATAAGTTAACAAATAAAAGTAATAAGGTCATAGAGAACAGAAAGATAAGAAGCCTCGGCTGATTTTTTATGAAGATGACCATTCTCATGTTAAAGGTGCAGAGAAAAATAAAAGGAAAAAAAATAAGAGGATTAGAAAGAGGGATCTAGTTGACTTTATAAAAACTTTATAATCCCTCAAGAAAGCCTCTTCAATAAATGGTACTGGGAAAATTGGAAGGCCACATGCAAAAGAATGAATCTGGACAGCAGTCTATCACCATATACCAAAATTAACTCAAAATGGATCAAAGATATACACATAAGACATAAAACAATAAATTGCAGAGAAGAAAACATCAATACTAAACTTATGGACCTTGGGTTCAGATAGAAATTTATGAATTTGACCTAAAAGGCAAGAGAAGCAAAAGCAAAAATAAATGAATGGAACTATATCAAACTAAAAAGCTTCTGCACAGCAAAAGAAACCATCAACAAAGCAAAGGGACAGCCAAATGAATGGGAGAAAATATTTGCAAACAACACATCTGATAAGGAACTAATATCTAAAACATATAAAGAAGTAGTACAACTCAACAACAACAAAAAACAAACAACCCCCCTACAAAAGAAAAAAAAATGGGCAGAGGACTTGAACAATTTCACCCATAAAGAAATACAAATGGCCAGCAGACATGAAAAAATGCTCATCCTCATTAGCTATCAGGGAAGTGCAAATCAAAACCACAGTGAGATATCACCTCACACCTGTCAGAATGGCTATTATCAACAAGACAAGGAATAACAAGTGCTGGAGAGGCTGTGGAAAAAAAGGAACTGTCACACACTGCTGGTGGGAATGCAAATTCGTACAACCGCTATGGAGGACAGTGTGGAGGCTCCTCAGAAAATTGGGAATGGAGTTACCATATGACCCAGCAATCCACCCCCCTGCCGGGTATCTATTGTGAAAATTTGAAAACCTTAGTCCACAAAGACTTATGTACCCCAATGTTCATCGCAGTACTGTTCACAGTGGCCAAAACATGGAAACAACTGAATTCACCCTCAATAGGTGACTGGATAAAGAAGCTGTGGTACATATACACAATGGAATATTACTCAGCTATAAAAAAGATAAAACACTGCCATCTGCAACAAAATGGATGGACCCTGAGATCATCATGCTAAGCAAAATAAACCAGACAGAAAAAACCAAGAACCATTTGACTTCATTCATATGTGGAATATAAAACTGAATGCAACAAAAAAACAAAAACTCATGGACACAGTCAACAGTTTAGTGGTTATCTGAGGGCAAGTGGAAAGTGGGTGGGAAAGGAGGTAGGGGGAATCAAGTTTATAGTGATTGAAAGAGAACTGACTCTGGGTAGTAAACACATAATGCAACACATAGATGATGCACTGTAGAATTGTATACCTGGAACCTATGTAATATTTGCTAATCAATGGCACTCCAATAAGTTTAACATTAAAAATACCATATTAGGGCTGTAAAGCAGTGGTATGATAACATTGGATTGTTTTAAGTTAGGTTTTACAGTCAGCCAATTACATAAGTTTCAAATATGTCATTTGCTTCATTTTTAGATCTAATTAAACAACAATGGATGGTGGCCCACTGATTTAGAAAAACTGATTTGTCTTTAGAAAATGTTCGTTCTGAGGTACTTATAAAACTATAGGCACTCAGGCAATTAACTGATGTTTAACTGAAGTATAACATCTATGTAGAAATCATACTAATCACAAATAAAAACACCTATATAACCAGCATATAATAAGAAACAAAGTATTACCAATACCCAGAAGTTCCCCTTGGGCTCTTGATAATCACAATCACCCACCAAAGGTAATCACTATTCTGACTTCTAACAGGCACAGATAAACTCTGCTTATTTTGAACTTAAAAAGAAAATAGTACAGCAAGTACTAATTTGGATCTAGATTCTTTTGATCAATGTTATATTGAGATTTATCCAAAATGCCCAGAAATTTATTTGTAATCAATTGTAAAGCACTCACATGACCACCTGCATTATGATTATTCAATCACAGGTATGTTTTATTTTTCAAAAGGCAGAATCCCAGGTCCCACCCTAGACATAGAGAATCTGAATCTCTGGAAAGAGGGAGGTCAAGCCCAAATGTCTAATTTCTTAAAATTCGTTGATAATTATTTTTCCTATCAAATCTTGAGACTCTATACTAAAGACTGAATGCTTCTTTTCACTTCCTTAATTCTTAATTATTACCAAAAGGACTTTTTTAGGAGAGGTATGCATTTTCTGGCATTACACTAATTTTAGCAGTACTTCAGACTCTGAAACTATTTAGTTGCCTTTTTAATAGTTTTAATAACCTGAAAAATCTTTTTAACATTTTTAAAAAATTCATTACCTTAGTATCATGTATTATTCTGTAGCCTCAAAAATTACAACAGAGTAGTCTCCCTTTTATCCACAGGAGATAAGTTCCAAAACCCCCATGGACACCTGAAACCACAGATAGTACTAAACCCTATATATACTATGTTTTTTCCTATACATACATAGCTATGATAAAGTTTAAATTATAAATTAGTCACAATAAGAGATTGATAATAATAACTAATAATAAAATAGAATAATTATAACATACTGTAATAAAAGTTATGTGAATGTGGTCCCTCGAAATACCTTATTGTACTGTCCTCACTCTTCTTATAATGATGTGAGACAGTAACATGCCTACATAATGAGATGAAGTAAGGTAAATGATGTCGGCATTGTGACATGGTATTAAGCTACTATTGATTTTCTGACATTATTCCTGATTTGCTTCAGGTGATCCTGGATCATTGAGCAATGACAATGTCTATAGTTGGATGTTGGGAGCAGACAACTTCAGTAGTTGAGGAAATTTAATATTTTTAGACTGGATTCACAGTGGGTAACTAACATAAAACTATGGGGGGGCTACTGTATCAATTTTTGGTGTATTTCTTTTTTTTTTCTAAAAATTTCCCTGCCTTTCATTATGCAGTCACTAAGTGCTTGAAATCTAATAGAGCCAAGTTAATTTTGATGGTCATCTTAAACTTACATATAATATAATGACAGTTTTACTATTTAAGGACCACTGTTTCCAGTAAAATTAGGATAAAAAACAGTGGGGAATGAACCTAGAGGCTATTATGCTAAGTGAAATAACTCAGACAGAAAGACAAATACTGTACGATTTCACTTATATGTTGAAATTTAAAAAATGAACAAACAAAACAAAAACAGACTCATAGACACAGAAACCAAACTGATAGTTGCCAGAGGAGAAGGGAATAGAGTTATGGGGGGTGGTGGGGGGGGAAGGTGAAGAGAATTAAGAGGTACAAACTTCCAGTTATGAAATAAATGAGTCACAGGGATGGAATGCACAGCATAGGAAATATAGTCAATAATATCATAATAACTTGATATGGGGACCGATGATTTCTAAACTTATTGTGCTGATCACTTTATAAGGTACATAAATATTGAACCACTATGTTGTACAGTTGCAACCAATATAATAGTGCATGTCAATTGTCTTTTTTTTTTAAGTATCAATATATGCAATGAACCACTGATGAACCTTATCTTTATCTAGGACTAATTGATGTAAAGTATATTCTTCTTCCTAAAAACAAGAGAAGTGGCAAAAGGAACATGTTATTTCAAATATCCCTTGGGGATCCTAAAGTTTTAAGAACTTGATAATAACTCATGGTCGCTAGCTTGTAGCTAAGATTACAAGTGTTAAATCACAATTAGACTTAACACATATAATCAGGCTAAAGGAGTCTCTAGGAGACTTCAGTAAAGACACTCACTCAACAAGTTCTTGTGTAATCAGAGAAAGATTTGTACCATTGTCACATTGAGTATAACTGAATTTCAGAAGGTTATAGACAATTCTTCAAGTAAACTAACAGCTGCTGAATGGTACAAGTTCTCGAAGATGCTCTTAATCTGTTTCTTTTCAAAGATCCTTCATTTTTTATTCCTGAGGAAGAATCCTCAATATATCTGAACCTAAATATGATTCTTTAAGAATATAACTATCAGTGCTAGTATTGGGTAAAATGGATTGTTGTTTACACTTAAAGGCCAATGTTTCATGACTGGATTAGTTCAAGAGTTTTAAGTTTAAGGGAGTTCCCTGGTGGTGCAGTGGCTAGGCTTCGGCGCTCTCAATGCTGCAGGCTGGGTTCTCGATTCCCAGCCAGGAAACTACCAAAAAAAAAAAAAAAAAAAAAAAAAAAAAAGAGTTTTAAATTTAAATGCTCAAATAGAGTGGCTAAAGTTCAAAGAAAATGAAGAAACAATAGAAATTCCATATTATTTGGATAGCACATTTTTTTTTGTATTGAAAGCTAGTTAAAATAGAAAAGATAGTAAGTAATTAGAATGTTAAAGGAACATTATAAATCTCAAAACAATACTGTGCAATAATCTTAGCATTACTGAGCAGAAACGATTCTCAAGGAACTCCCTAGCTCATTCCCTTGCCTTCAGGCAGTTTAGGACTTCCCTATTTTCAAGGTCTTCAGGAGAAGAGCCCACAACTACCAGTTGTAATATAATAATAATTTTTAAAGATTTATTCCTTTTCCTCTAATATTTATGTCTAAAGACATGACATGCTATATTCCAGTTTCCTAGATAGGGAAGTTAAGTCCTGTATATATCATTTAGAGTCATGGTTACAGAAAAGAACTCTCCTCTCCCCTCATGTCTTTACCTTAGATCACAGAGAAGAGAATGCCAGCTGAGTCTTCCCATTTGCTTGAGGGTGGAAGCTTCTACACTTCTCTCCATTGTGCTATAGACTAAATGTTTGTCTCTCCCCTGCCCTGCCTATCCCAAAGTTTGTATGTTAAATCCTAACACTCAATGTGTAGTATTTGGAGATGGGATGACCTTTGGGTAGTAATGAGGTTATGAAGATGGAGCCCTCATGAATGGGATCAGTGCCCTTATAAAAGAGACTACAGAAAGTGCCCTTGCCCCTTCCAGTATGTGAGGATACAGGACAAATACACATCTATGAAACAGGAAGCAGATCCTCACTAGAAACTCAATCTGCCAGCTTCTAGATCCTGGACTTCCCAGCATCCAAAACTGTAAGAAATAAATTTCTGTCATGTAAAAGCCACCCAGATTCTAGTGTTGTTTTTTTTTTTTAAGCAGCTGAATAAACGAAGATACACCCCTTACTCTTTTCACCAATGAAAAAGTAGTTGTGAAAGCTAGAATATACGTGTTAGGTATATCCCATGAATTAAAGGTGAGGTTACTTGGTCTCAAGAGCAAAATAACAAGTTCCATTATTTTGCCCTTGCTTTACTATTTGCTAATTTCACTCAGTCTCCATGATAAAGAGGCCATGAAGGAAATAACTTTGCAGAACTAGCCAAATCTCTGTGTTTGCTCTTGCAACGTCTTCACCTGTCGTTTGGTATATAAATAAAATCACTTTAATCCTTGGCTGAAGGGATCATTATCTTCAAAGTAGTAGGAAGTCTTTAAAAATGTTGACTTAAAGTCTTGAACTTCTCAATTATAAATATGGAGATAATTTCTCAGATGATAAATTGTAAGAAATAAATGAGATGATCTAGTGTATGGAAACAATAAAGCACTTTATAAATACGTGACCCCGAGAAATAATATTTCTCATCCATAAAAAAATGGAGGAAATTACTTCTAAGGATACATTGAATTTTGGCATAATCTCCAGACATCTATCTTTGAATCTCAGACTCTTAATCCAATTGCCTAATTACGAATACACATTAGGTAAGTATATAAATATTTTAAAAAGTCAACTGGCTATTTCAGAGGTCCAAATTCAATATGTCCAAAAATAAACCCACTGCCTTTCTTACTATATTTCCATGTGTTTTCTATCTTGGTAAAGTATCATGTCATCTACCCAGTGACACAACCCAGAAACTAGGAAATTATCCTTGAATCTCTCATGTTCAAACCCAATTAATTATAAAATGTTGATAATTCGTCCTCCTAAATACCTCAGGTCTGACCCTCAGGTCTCCATATTCACTGCCATCACCCTCGTCTAACTCACCATCATCTTTCACCTGACTATTGCTATCACTTTCAAACTAGACTCACCATGTCTTTATTTCCCTCTCTAAATCCTTCACCTCACTAAAGATAGAATGCTACTTTAAAATACACAGTTCATCATACCATTTATCTGCTTAAAAACACACAGTATCCTGCTACTGTTAATATAAAGTTCAAGTTCTCAACACACCTAAGGAAGCCTCTATCTTATCCAATGTTTACCTTCTGCAGCCTCTCCTCTTACCCTGGCAATGCATGACTTCCATTCTCCAATCTTCTGCCTTCTAATTCCTTGAGTGTTCTATGTCCTTCTCATTTACTTACCTTGATATCTCATATTCATTCTTTAGTTCTCAGCTTTAGTGTTACTTTCTCATAGGAGACTTCTCTGATCCCCCTAAACCACTTTTTTACGTGAAATCCCTTATTAATTCTCACTTAGTACTATGTCATTCTCCCTCACAGCACATACCATATGTAATTAATCAATTATGGGATCATTTTTTTAAATTATATACTCAGTATTTATAGGCAGAAAATGTGTTTGTCTCAAAATGACTGTATCTTAACCATCCTGTGCTTGCCTGGCATAATTTATGGGGAGGCAGACAGGGAAAAGGAGAGGGAGGGAGAAGAGGGACGGAGGGAGAGAAACAGGGAGGGAGGGAGGGAGAGAAGCAGGAAGGGAGGGAGGGAGAGAAACAGGGAAGGAGGGAGGAAGGGAAGAAAGAAGGAAGGAAGAAAGGGAGGGAGGGAGGGAATACTGCACACACTGCATAATATGAAGAACAAATACAATGCAAACACAACACCAACTATAAAGAAATCAACATACTTCTCATGGTGTTTAAGTTTTTTTTCTTTAGTGCATACAATAAAAAAGTTTTTTTTCTTTAGTGCATACAATAAAAAAGAAGACCTATGACTTTTGTTTCAACACAATTTTAAAATTTTCTTACATGTCAAAGATTTCCTGATTTTCATTGTCTTCTAATAACAGAGTCCCTACTAATAATAATTGCTGTGTTATTGCAATAAAACACTTCATGAATGAAAATGTATATAATGGTATCTTTTTAAGGCTATGTACAGTTTTGAGAAATTAGAAATAACATACTATTTAAAAAAGATTAGCAAAAATTATTTGTTTATAGTTTGATTATTTAAGGTAATACTAGCTAGCTACACTAAAAATATGTGAAGGCTCAAATACAATAGCATTTTATTTTTTGCCCATGAAAAGTCCAACTTATTATTTTTCTGAGCAGGAAAAGACTTTCATCTAAGTAGGAATTCATGGAGTCGGAGTTCTTCCTTTCTGTGACTCCACATCTCTAATGTGGTTTCAAAGTCACTGGGCCCACCTGTGCCAAGTAGGTAGAAGAAGAGGTTGGAGTCTTGCCTGCCAGAG
Source organism: Lyroderma lyra (assembly GCA_004026885.1). NCBI lineage: Eukaryota > Metazoa > Chordata > Mammalia > Chiroptera > Megadermatidae > Lyroderma > Lyroderma lyra. The sequence continues at coordinate 63,154 of PVJL010006425.1, read as the reverse complement.
TTTTAACAACAACAAAAAAAAAACCTGAAAATGGAGTTTGTCGCTTCTACTCATATGATCTCCATCACATGGCTACAGCTGAATGCAAGGAAAACTGGGAAATGTGATTTAACTGTGTGGTTAAGAAAAGGAGGAAATTATGATTTGGTGAACAGCTAATTGCTCTCTACCATACCACTACCCTTGCAATAAAGTTCCTTTCAATTGGTCTACTCTCTGTTTCCCTTAAATTATTTTTCCTCAAAGGTTACCCTTAAAAGTTGACAATTCTCACCAACAATAGAATGTTAAAAGTATAATGGCATAATTAGTATGAACTGCATGCAATTTCAACATTAGATTACTTGTATAATAATTTTCTCCTTAACAATAACTTCATGCAAATGAATGCACATCCTTCCAATCATTAATTTTCTACTGATAATTCTTTTCTAAAAAAAATGGGAAAAAAATAATCTTCATAGGTATATTTATAAAGAAGTATAAAAACAAAGTTAGTAAGAGAGTAACTCTACATTGAAACTATTCATTTCATAACAACTGTATAAAGAAACTTGAGCAACACCACTTAATTTATATGCACATGCTGAGTCTGAATAATAAAATTAGCATTCAGTGAGTGTCAGCTATACTTATTTTGTATAGTAATATTCATTTACATGATTGAGACTCATTTCCCATTACTGATGGAAGAAAAAAAGTGAAATTAAAAGGAATATAAAGAAATTAATAAGTCTGTCAGAGTGGCTATAATGGAGAAAACATGGATATTCAAGGAAGCTCAATGTATCCATTTTGCTTTTAAGCCAACTCTGATTGTACCAGAAAATTGAAACTTGCTTTAAGAAAAAAACCAATGTTTTTGACCCTCTTCAATTTCATTTTTCACATGGCTACCCAAATTCCAGAAACATTTCCAAGGACTTCTACTATACATTTGGAGGCACTAAGAAATGTGATAGCTCATGAGAGCAATGACAAAATATCTCCCTGCCCAAGAATGAGCTCGTGATCTGAAGATAAACTATTAAATATCTAGATATATACAAACCTGTAATTCTACATAGTCACAAATACACAGAGTAGAAGTTGTTATTTAATTGCAAAAGTAAATCAAAATATGCATGCAGATATGTCTATAATATATGGCTACAGAGTTTGGTATATAAGCACACCAATTAATACAAGTGAGTCTACTTGAAACATAACCAAGTACACGGAGCCTGAAAATGACTGCAGAAATAAAATGTACATAAGCGGTCAACTCTGAAGCACAGATAAATGACGCTGAAGCACCAGAGCTTGGTTTTTGAACAAATATAACATGGAGAGAGAGTATCCTGACCTACTAATTTGTACACTCTGTTTTTATTATTTATCACACAAATAACTCTACTTGCAATGATTCTGTCTTCAAGTGGTCTGATTATAATTTAGTTTCCCGTGTAACATTGCCTAAAATGAGAAACTGAGTCATTCCATCATGAAGAGGTGAGTCCACCTAATAGTCCTATTTGCTCATCAATAATTTGATCCTGGTGTTTGACTAACATTAACTCTGATTCTGTGAAATGGATCTACTAACAGTGTCCAACAAAAGCATGTTTCTGATCCTAAAGAACAAGTCCATGGACCCTGGACTGTGACTAATAAAACACAGTAAATTCCATCTTGACAGCATCAGGACAGCCTGCCAGTCACGAGAGCAGTATCACTTTTTTACTACTGGTTTTCCATTCAAATTACAAAAGAGTATGAGACTTTCTAGGCATCAAACTGATAAATTCAAATGAGAAGCATCCTCAAACACATGTACTCAATAAGAATAATAGAGTAAAATTTCTGACCCATACTTCTACTTTGACAGAGTGGATCCAGATGAAATTTGAAATATAGCATATTTCTCATGTTCTCCTTGCCCTATAATTAGTCCTTCAGTCTGGTCCCAATTATTTGGCTATTTTTGGTCAGGGCATGAAACTAATCTTTTCTTCATACAATGATTCAAAGAATTTTTAATATGCTTTTAATTTCATTTTGATAAGAATAATATCTCAGAGGTACATCAGGTAATCTTAGCATCAAATTGTTCTATGATTTTTCCTAGGTCTTTCTAACTGACTATCACTGTATGCTATGGCAACAGCTCCATAATCCAAACCTCAAGAAACTGCCCAAAATATGGAACAAAGAGTAGCTTAGAAGTGAACTATAAACCAGTTTTGCCCTGGAATGTAGTTTCAATTAAGTGATCATAAATGCAGCACAAGTGGTGGCTGGCCTCAGTTTGCATCATGGTGCCCACCAAAGGGTCCCAAGCCCAGCACAACTGGGAGCTGGCCTTGGTTCACAATGTACCCTCTCTCAAGAACCTCCAAGCCAAGTAAAAGCAGCAACCAAATGCAAATCACTTCATAGTTTCTACCAAAAAGACCTAGTTATTAAAATAGCCATGAAGATGTAAAGTACAGCATATCAGAGCTACCTGGAAAAAAATTCATCCATTGTCGATATAATGAGAACAGTTACATGGCTAGATACTGTCCAGATAGCACAAGTAAGGAATGCAGTCAACGATGTTGTAATAACTATGTATGGTGTCAGACTTATCAGGGTGATCACTTCATAAGGTATACAAAGGTGTAATTACTGTGGTGTACACTTGAAACTAATATGATATTGCATGTCAAATATAATTTAAATATAAATTTTAAAAATTAACAATTGAAATAATCAGATACTTGGATATGTTTTGAAAATTCAAAAATTATTCTTGAAATCAGTAAGCAAAGCTTCTACTAATTCTTTATAAAGTAGGTGTCTGCTGGCTCTTAATAGTTTATACAATATTCAAATGTTTACAGCTTGTCTTCCTGCATGTATTCATGCATAATTTCCTTCTCTACAGGTCTCTCAGCTGTTTTCTGAGAACTGGGTATGCTTTCAAATATCTAAGCCCTGTGACGACTCTTAGAATCAACACCACACCTGCTCCTGCCACATACTACCTTCTCAGGGCTCCTGCATTCACTATTTCCTCTCCCTGGAATTCTTTTCTCAAAAATATCTGTAAGGCTTGCACTCTCACTTCATTCAAACTTCTTCTCAATTGTAAATCTCCTCCTTTCTTGACGATACCTTTGAAAATAGGACTCCCATTGTACTCTGTCCTCTTTAAGTTTCATTATATCTTCCTAGGCTTCATCTATGAGACTTAGAATGCATGCATGCATACATACATACATACATACACACACACACACACACATACATACATCTTTTTATTCTTTTACTTAATGTAAGTGATAGAGGGCAAAGTCCTCATCCTTATTCTCAGCATCTAGAACTATGCCTGGCATATAACAGGTGCTCAAAAGGTAATTGATGAATGAATGATTGAAAGGCTGTCTTAACAAAATCTGGAAAGTTATTCTCATCACCCATCCATTAATATATTAAGAGTTCTATAGACAGGCATCCTTATCTCTCTGAAATGACATAGAACTAGAAATTATTCTTCAGAGGTTTCAACCCCTTCCTCGTGAAGTGTTTGTTTACTTCTCTAACAATAATGGTTAGAGGGATAAAACTGTCAATAAAGCAACCCCTGAATTTCTAATATTGCAATGTTTCCTAAGTATATTTATTGAAAACACACTAAATAAGCACAAAGCTTAATAAGCCAGGACAATATACCTTAGGAGAAGAAAATCATTTTCAGTAGTATTTTCAAACATTTGTGAAAAAGTAGTAAAGCAAACCACTGTTCGGCTAGCCACAAGACAATATTTCTGAAAGTGCATCTCTAGAAAATGGGATATGCTTTTTCAATAGAAGTATGAGCATTTTATACTGTTATTTTGAACATGGATCTTTGTGTAAGATGAATCCTCAGTTTATTAGCAAATTGGATGCAAACACATACATTAAGGGAGGCAGAGTAAAATGTACCACTGTATATATAGATTTCCAATCAGGACAGAGGAGTCTCTTATCTCTCAGGAGGAAATGTGTAAGATGAATTCCTCAGTTAAGCCAATTAATTTACACTTTAGTCACAAGTGCTAGAAGGTAGATTGGCTGACTTACTGATCTAAGGATAGAATGAGTAATAATAATTCACATTTATAAAGGGCTTTGGAATATTATTTAATCCATACTATATTGCTGCATGATAATTCAGAATTACTGCATGTGCTTTTTAGACTAGAGCAACTGATCTAATTCAATTAAAATCCATGCTAAAAGCAGAGTTCCTGGCCTTCAAGTTGGTGTTCAGTCAATTTTGCCTTGCCACTCCAGCCCTTAGACTCTGTGATGGGTTAATTAAACTCTCTTGCTTTGAATTTGTCCATGAAATGGTGATAATATGACTAACCTTACAGTAGTATAGTGTGCAAATTAATTGATTTCTGGAAAGCACTTTCAGATTTATGAAAGGAAAGTATTAGTTGTAAATATCTCAATTGATTTTAAATGATAAATGATCATTTTTCATATCATTTATCAACAGCGATAGTGACAGAGATATTGAATAATATATAAAATGATGAAAAATTCTTTCCATCACTCAAAGAAAGAGAGCTTGAAACTCCCACCTCCATTCAGCCAGCCATGACTCATTCACTGGAAGAGAGGCTATGATTCATTCCTTTCCATAACTACCCAGGCTAACGTGCATTTTCCAGTACAATGAGAATATTGGCTATTCCTGACAATGTGGTTTCTCATTCATGATTGTATTTTAAGTATGTGTACAATAGCCCAACTTGCAGGTCACTCCTGTGCAGTTTGGAGTGTACGTTTTCAGTGACAAGGACACAATTTACTTAGTTTATACTTCACAGTGCCCTGATCAGAGCTGCAAAACATTCGCTTTAGTGCTAATATCTTATTAGGTGTTATTATAAACTCGTTTACATATAAATATTGTATGATTTCAATGAAAATGCTATCAACATCACAGATCTCAGAGAATTATTTCATTTGTACTTACTTTCTTAAATGAGTTTTTCTATATAATAGTTCTATAAAACATACTGACTTGATTCTGAAAAAAATACTACTAAGTTATTTCATCTTAAAACTACAAATAAATAATTTAAGTAGTTTTATTTCAGACATGAACCCAAAGTTGAAGCTCCAAAGTCATATAAACCTAGAATTATATGGTGATAAAATGTTGGTGCTTAGCACAAGAAATGAAATACTAAACCTTAAAATGTGTCTGACGAATGGTTTGTAGCCATCTTCAATCAAAACTCCATAGTCATTGATTTTTTTCCCAAAACAGGAGGCCCAGTTCCCCTCTGAGTGGCCTCTCTAATGTAAAACTCTTCCCCCAACACCCACTCTCCACATTTCCCCCAGTCAGAAGTACAGATTTACACAGCACAATCTTTAAAAAGGCACAAATCCCACTGAAATCAAGGGGCAGATTCCTGGCTTGAAAAGGAAGTAACTGTAATTAGAATATGCTGAATAGATTATATGTCTCTGTTAGCCCAGCTCCAGAACGCCAGTACATCCTCAATAAAGACAAATCCTTAAATCCAAGTGAACTAGGCTATCTTGTTACACATATCTCCTCTACAGTAACCACCTGATTACAGAGATTTGTGTATATGTATATGTTTGATATGTATAAGTTTGTGTATATCCATCCTATTTCAAGCTACTTACCAAATATACAACATGCTACCTGAACAACAGAAATGTCCCGCATTATAACCTACATTATGTTATCTCTTCAGTGCAGTTACGAATTTTATCACAGAGCTTATTTTATACACTAAAACTACTTCTTTCTTTAGACTTTCACAAAAGGTTAAATGTCATTTATATGTGTTATTTTGACATTAAGACATTAAATGATTCAAATTAAGGCCATTCTAAATTAGCAATTTTTTGACAATTTGAATAAAATTGGTAAATAAAACAATTTTCATGATTACTCAAGACATCCATTTAACTTAAAAATCTCAAGGTTTCACACACAATGCAATATATAGATGATGTATTTTAGAATTGTACACTTGAAACCTATATAATTTTACTAACCAATGTCACCCCAATAGATTTAATAAAATTTTAAAAATCCTAAGGTTAGTACTCATTAGGATGGTTATTAATAAAAAATGAAAAATACCATGGTTTGGCAAGGATATAGAAGAACTGGAACCCTCACTGTGCACTGCTGGTGGAAATATACATGTAAAATGGTGCAGCCACTCTGAACATCAGGGCAAGCAAGGAATCAGGTAAGTGTATAACCAATGTTCATGGCAGCATTGTCTTCAGGACCCAAAGGTCCAAATGTCCACCTCAATGTCCATGCCAATATCCATCAGCAAATGAATAAACAAACAAAACGGTATATACATACAATGAAATCTTATTCAGTTATAAAAGGAAATGAAATTTCATTATGTGGATAAACTGAAAACATTATGTTACATAAAATAATTACAGTAAATGAAACAATACAGATACAAAGGCACAAAAGTTGTGTGGTTCCACTTATGTGAGGTTCCTAGAACAGGCACATTCATAGAGACAGAAAACAGAATGGAGGTCTCCAGGGGCTGGCAAACAGGGAATGAGGAGTTCTCATTTAATGAATATAAGATTGCTGCTTAGACACATGAAAGAGTTCTGGAAATGAACAGCGATGATGGGTGTACAACATTTTGAGTATACTTAAATGTCACTGAGTTGTACACTTAAAATAGTTAAAATAATAAACTTTATGTTATGCTATTTTACCACAAGAAAAATAATCTCAAAGCCGATAGGAACGACTTTAGGATATTTGTTCAGAAATATTTGTTGCCATTTGACCAATTATTTTTCTCTTAGTAACCAGGGGTTTTAATTTGCCCACAATACATATAATATAAATGTCTGCGTGTGTGTGTTTGCCAATACAAATCCCATCTCAGAAAATGGACAAAGGTTTACACAGCATCCTAATTTATTAGATGAGGGAGTAAACAAAATTTATTTATGTATTTTTGCTGTAGTTTACAGCAAAATACCCTTCTTGAGGTTTATTAAATTCTAATCATTTTCTTGAAAGATTAGCAGCAATTATCATTAAGGTTTAAGCATTTAACTGTGACTACTGCTATAAATCTTATTAAAATAACTGAAACATACTTTCTTGCATGTGGCAACCTGTCTCTGAATCACAACCATCTGTAAGTGGTGATTGCCTGGTGCACACAGATGGGAGTAAAACAACAATCAGGCTATACCATTCTTTCATCATCACTTTGTACCAAACAAACTGAAATCTGAGTCAGACTATTTGCATTTGAAAGATTATAAATCACTGTAATTAACAAATATTCATTGGCTTTCTGATATAAAATATGTAATGGCTACCTGATTAAAAATAACACTTGAACTGTGCAGTCTCTCTTTCTAATCTCTGACAGCCTATAAAAAAAATCATGTTAACAATAGAGGAGCAGGTTTCAAGTTTTTATAGCACACAATTCCTTTACAAATTTAAAATGGCAGAAGAGGGGGGAAACAGAATAATTTATTCTTTCAGGCTTGTGGCACAGACTCCTGAAGGTTCTTGGTCCATAACTTCAGGACTACACTAAATCCCTATTAACCTGAATCAGTTACAAAGGTGAGCACACCTTGCTTTTCCTTCAAGGCAGGAAAAAACAGACTCATGTTACTCACAAAATCCAGATCATTAAATAAGAAAAAAGGGAGACAAGAATCAAGGAGATTAATTTCTACATGTCACCATATTTTGGATAACAAGACCTACCTTTTGTATTAATAACCAGAGAAAGGAAAGAGATTTGAGTGCTGCCTAATCACACAGCACTGAGTTTGAAGTTGGAGAAGGCTTGCTTTCAAATGTGTGCTAGTTAAAGAACATTACATCTAGGCCAAATTACTTAACCTTTTGGAGCCTCATATCTCTCATCCATATATTAAAGACAAAAAAATTTAAACACACACACACACACACACACACAGTTCCTGTGAGGTCTGAGTGAGGAGATCTAAGAAGGTGCTTAGCACAGTGTCACAAAGAAACGCTCAATGCTTTTTTGTTAAATGAATAAACACTATGACAAGAGGTGATGATAGTCTGCCATAACATGTAAGTAATTTTGCCTATGAGGGTTTTTTTTTTTTTAATTAAATTTACTGGGGTAGCATTGGTTAGTTAAAATTATATAGGTTTCAAGTGTACAATTCTATAATATATAATCTATATATTGCATTGTGTGTTCATCACTCAAAGTCAGTTCTCCTTCCGTCACCATATTTTTGACCCTCTTTGTCCTTTCTTATGACTTCCCCTTCCCCCTTACCATCTGGTAACCACTGAACTGTTGTCTGTGTTGAGTTTTGGTTTGTTTGTTGAGTTATATTTGTTGCTTTCAGTTTTATAACCCACATATGAGTGAAGTCATCTGTTCTCCAATAAGTCAGACTTTTTCTGCCTAGCTTATTTCACTTAGCATAATAATCTCAAGATTCATCCATGCTGTCACCAATGGCAGGATTTCATCTTATGACCAAGTAATATTTCATTGATCTATGTACCACATCTTCTTTATCCAACCATCTATTGAAGGGCACTTTGGATATTTCTATGTCTTGGCCACTGTGAATAATGCTGCAATGAACATTGGGGTACATACATCTTGATGGATAAATGTTTTCAGATTTTTTGGGTAGATAATGTTGAAGAGTGATTGCTAGATCATATGGTAAATTCTATTCTTAATTTTTTGAAGAACCTTCATACTGTTTTCCATGGTGGCTGTACCAATTTACATTCCCACCAGCAGTGTATGAGGGTTCCTTTTACTCCACAGCCTCTCCAAAACTTGTTATTACCTGTCTTGTTGATAACAACCATTCTAACAGGTGTGAGGTGGTATCTCATTGTGGTTTTGATTCACATTTCCCTAATAGCTGGAGAATTTGAGCATCTTTTCATACTTCTGTTTGCCATTAGTCTTCTTGGGAGAAGTGTCTGTTCAGGACCTCTGCTCATTTTTTATTTGGATTGTTTACTTTTGTTGTTGAGTTATGAGGTCTTTATAATATAGTTTGGACATTAGCCCCTTGTCAGATGTGTTGTTTGCAAGTATCTTCCCTCAGTTGGTTGCCTCTTTGTCTTGTTGATGGTTTCTTTTGCTGTGCAGAAGTTTTTCCGTTTGATATAGTTCAATTTATTTGTTTTTGCTTTTATTTCCCTTGCCTTGGAGGTCAAATTCATAAAATCCTCGCTGCACCCAAGGTCAGTAAGTTTAGTACCTATGCTTTCTTGTGTGATATTCATTGTTTCAGGTCTTATGTTAAGGTTTTTTATTCATTTTGAGTTACTTTGGGTATATGGTGACAGCAGACTTGTTTCATTCTTTTGCATGTGGCTTTCCAATTTTCCCAGCACCATTTATTAAAGAGGCTTTTTTCTTCATGGTATGTTTTTGGCTCCTTTCTCAAAAATTATCTACCCATATACATGTGGGTTTATTTCTAGGTTCTCAATTCTATTCCACTGATTTGTGCATCTGTTTTTCTGTTGGTACCATGCTATTTTTATTACTGTCACCTTGTAGTATAGATTGAAGTCAGAGTTTGGTGACAACTTAGTTTTGGTTTTTTTTTAATTGGGTTTTTTTCCTTCTCTTTTATTTTTGATTTTGTTTATTTGTGTTTTTTCTCTTTTGTTCTTAGTGAGTCTAGCAAGGGTTTGTCAATTTTATTAATCTTTTCAAAGAACAAGCTCTTTGTTGCTTTAATTTTTCTCTTGTCCTTTTGTTCTTCTGTTCTAGTTTTTTAAGATGTAATTTTAGGTTGTTTATTTGGAATATTTCTTGTTTCTTGAGATAGGTCTATTATCATATAAACTTTCCTCTTATTACTGCTTAGAATGCATCCAACAAGTTTTGATATATTGTTATTTTCATTCTCTTGCATCTTTTAATCTCTCCTTTTCTTTCTTTTTTTGACCCAGTTGTTCCTTAGTAGCATGTTGTTTAATCTCCATGTGTTTGTGGTTTTTCCCAATTCCTTTGTGCAATTGATCCCCAATTTCAAAGCATTGTTGACAGACAATATGCTTGTATAATTTCCATTTTCTTAAGTTTGTTGAGGTTAGTTTTATATCCCAACATTTGGTCCATCTTTGAGAATGTTCCATGTGTGCACTAGAAAAGAATATATAATATAGGGTTCTAAGATTAAAGGCTCTGTAAATGTCAATTATGTCCATATCACCTAATTTGTCACTTTAGGTTAATATTCCCTGATTGATTTTACTTGGATGATCTATCGATAGTTGTCAGTGCAGTACTTAGGTCCCTTGCTATAATAGCATTTTTGTCAGTTTCCATCTTTAGTCTTGTTAGTAGCTGCTTTATGTATTTCCGCACTCCCTGATTGGTAGCATAAATATTGATATGTGTTTTCTTGTTGTATTGTCCCCTTTATTATTGTGAAACATCCATCTTTGTTTCTTGTTACCTATTTTATACTGAAGTCTGTTTCATCAGTGATAAGTGTGGCTACACCTGCTTGGAGTATCATTTTCTATATTTGTCCTTGAAGCTGAGAAGTGTCTCTTGAAGGCACCATGTAGTTGGGTTTTGTTTTTTGATCCAATATGCTACTCTGCGCCTTTTTATTGATGAGTTCAGTCCATTTATTTTTAGGGTGATTATTAACATATGAGAATTTTCTATAGCCATTTTATCTTTTGCTTTCTGGTAGAATTTGTTCTTTGCCTTTGTGTTTCTGTCTGTTATTTTAGTTCGGTGGTATTCTATGATTTTTCCCCCTCTCTTTCCTCTTTTTCTATTATGTGTCTCAGCTGGATTTTTTTGTTATTGTTGAGTAGTTACCATTAAGTTTATGTTAAGAAAGTTTCATATATATAGTATCCTTTTCTTTCCTTTCATGTGCATCTTATTTTCATTCCCCTTTGCAAATTCAGAACCTTATCCTCTTTCCTTTTATGTTTTTGTCGTCATAAATTATCCTTATTTATGCTGTGAGTTCATTTCTGAGTTGCAGTAGCAAAATGTCTTTTTCTCTCTCTTTTTTATGTTTTTATTTCCTTTACTTTTTATGTTATGTTTAAGAATATAGTGATCTATTCTGTGTAGGGGTTACCATTTCCTGCTTCTGTTGGTTAGTAATCTTACTCATAGTTTTGTATCCTTTTGTCTTTTTACTTCAAGCAGAATAAACTGTTTCAATATTTCCTATAATGCAGGCCTCGTGGTGGAAATATTCCTTCAGCTTCTGAATACCTGGAAAGGTCTTTATTCCTCCTTCATATCTAAAGGAAAACTTTGCTGGATATATTACTCTTGACTCATAATTTTTCTCTTTCGATAGTGTGAATATTTGCTTCCATGCTCTCCTGGCTTCTAGAGTTTCTGCTGAAAAATATGATAATAATTTAATGGGCTTTCCTTTGTAAGTTACTGTCTGTTTTTCCCTGACTGCTTTGAGAATTCTTTCTTTGTCATTGATTTTGGGCAGCTTCAACATAATATGTCTTTGAGAAGACCTGTTAGGATTGAAGTAATTAGGCGTTCTGTTTGCTTCTTGGATTTGAGAATCCAGCTTTTTCTATAGGTTTGGGAAGTTCTCGTGGACTATTTGTTTGAATAGGCTCTGTGGGCCCTTCTCCCTCTCTTCTCCCACTTATATACCCATTATTCTTATATTGCTCTTTCTGATAGAGTGAGACCATTCCTGTAGAGTTCTTTCATTTCTTTTAACTCTCAAGTCTCTTTCTTCTTCCATCTACATCATTTCCAGATTTCTATCTTTGATATAATTCTTTCCTCTACCTGGTCAGCTCTATTTTCTAAGTCTGCTGTTTCATTCTTCATCTCTTTTATTGAGTTCTTCAGCTCCAGAATTTATATTTCTTTTTTAAAGTTTCCATATCATTGGTAAAGTATTCATTTGGTTCAGTGGTTTTACTTCTGAGTTCATTAAACAGCTGATCTGAGTTTTCTTGTATCTCATTGAGTTTTTTGTTTGTTTGTTTGTTTGTTTGTTTGTTTTTGTATGTGGATAGTTCCCTGGCTGGGAATCGAACCCAGGCCGCAGCGCTGACAGCGCCAGTGACGAAGCCTTAAGTCACTACACCACCAGGGAACTCCCTCATTGAGTTTTATCTGCATTGCAATCTTAAATTCTCTGTCATTTAAGTCACATATGTTCATGACTTTAAGTTTGTTTTCTGAAGACTTTTCATTTTCTTTCTGAGCTGCCTTGTTACCTTGTTTATTCATAGTAATTAATGGATTATTTCTCTTCTTATGCATCTTTGAGAATGAATTCTGCAGCAGGTTTATGAGAGGAAGTCTTTCTTCTACTTTCCAGTAGGTAGTGCTAGAGCATTTTATTTTCTTTTGCCCTAATCTGGTTCCTGGTGGTAGAAGATTTCCTGGGAAGGCGGGCATCTCCTCTATGCCCAGGTCACTTTGGTGTGAGGACACCATCCCTGTTGGAGGATGCAGTGGGCAACGGGGTTCTGAGCCTCTAAAATCCCAGTGCTGCCCCTGCAGCCAGATGTAGAGTTGTGCTGCCTGAGCTGTTATAGATTCCCCTGCTGGGATCAGCCCTGAAAAGTGGGGACAGGGTGGGCTTGGAAAGATGGCTGGTATGTTTGTGTCTTCATTCTCCTTGAAGTAATGGGTACTGCAAAACCAAAGATGCCTTGCCCCTATATCTCCTCCTTTGTCACTGAAATAGCCACACTGCACATCTGCTGCTCAGAAACTGCCTCTCCAGTGTTTAGAGCTGTAGATATTCTGCTCTCTAACCCAACACTGCTACAGTTTCTTCTGAGACCCTCTGCTAACAATGGGAGAGTGTGGGGAAAGCAAACTCTGAGACACTGTGGGGAGGTGGCCAAGCTCCATGGTTTTGTTTTCTGCCTGGCAGTGAAAGCTGTTAAACCACAGTTGTCACACTTTTGTATTCAGTCTTTGCTCCAAGATCTCTGTCCCAATCACTGGGTTCAGCCATATTACATGCTCATCACTCAGGCAGGAATGCTTGGGGCCAAAGAGAGTGCACCTGCAGTCTTAAACTTCCATTCTCCCTGACCGCAATAAGCTCTGGGCTGCATCCATGGCCCATGTCTCTGGACCTCTCCCTTCTTGCCTTCCCTTTTTGCCCCAATTTGCCCACCTTCAGATGTTTCAGTGCACAGATCTCTCAGACCTGCTTGTGTGTTGCACAGGGAATCCCCTGTAGAATTACAGCTGCTCAACTTGTTGTAACTTCAAGGGGACAGATGAAAGGAAACGCTTCACATTGCCATGCTTCTGACGTCACTTTTTTTTTCTATCTGGATTAACTTCAGTATCTCTTACTTTGCCGAAAGTCCATTTAGTAGTTAAAATTATAACCTAGATAAAGTCATACTGCAAAGGCTTAAATCCTGCCTCCTCCACCTACTAGATGTATGACTCTGACAACTTCTCTGTGCCTCTCTTTATTCACTTATTAAGCAGGGTAGCAGTAATTCATTCAAAGTTTTGTTGGGAGGAATAAATGGGTCAATATATTTGAGCAGCTTAAAATAGGGACAGACATTTATCAATGTCAATATATATCAATTACTTGCTATTCATATATGAAGAGGTCCCTGGGTATACAGTGGAGGACAGACATAGTTCTTAACTTCATGGAGCTTACAGACTGCTAGGAAAACAGACATTGAAAAATAAATACAATAATACCTCATTGCAAATGAAAAGAAAAAAAGGGAGAATGTGAGTATAATTAGGGCAGATGTGATATTTGAGCTAATTATTTTAAGTTCGATTCTTCCTCTGAAAGATCTCAAAAATGTTATCTGTGTGACAGTTATTGTAGGAAATATGTAAATATCATAATGTAAAACCCTAGTAAAAGAAAAACCATGGTGCATGTTACTTTCTTTCTTCCCTTTTCACCATAGTATCTGATCATTTGGATAAATGCTTGCCTTTTTCATTGTTTGTCTGAGAATTATTATTATTATTATTATTATTATTGCAGAGAAAAGTTTCTCAACCTCAAATGACCTCATTCTTTGAGACACCAGATGCTGAAGAATATTAAAATGATATTTAAGACAGTATTACATTCAAATTAAGATGTATTTTCTGCTAGATTACATTTTAAACGACAGTCATCACATATTATATACACTTAGATATCAAATGACTGCATTTACATTTGAACCAAAATAAAAGATGAAAGTGGTTAATGAAGTTCTAATTCATTGCTTTGAATGTTTTTAGCCTACTACATCCAAATTATTTTTTTAAATAACTACCACCACAAAGGCTAATGCACTGCTGATGACTCCCCAAATATTTGCAATAGGTCACGTGAACATTGCTGCAGCATCTCAACAATGGACTATAATAAATTTAAGGGGGAACGACAGGCTGACTTGACATTTAAATAGATAATGTTTTCTATTAAATCTTTTTTAAAAAACCTTGATTAACACCAGAAATATTTCTCACTTCACCAAAAGAAACCCTCATTAAGGAAATTTTCACTGAGTTACATACAATATGCTCATCTGTGCACCATGAACTTGTTTTTACTCTATATTCAAAGCTCTATGTTTATTTTTCTGTTCTAGTTCAGTTCGAAAAGCCAAAAATATGAAACAGATGTGGTGACTTTCTGTGTACTGTGAAGCACAATTATGCTTCTTTGAAATGCTCAGGCTAAACACTTGCCCTCCCTAGAGCATATCGAAACTGTGAGATTCTTTACAGCCAAGAATCCAGCTCACTACCTGTCAGGAACCAGAATTGGCAGGCCACAGCTGGTGGACCGCAGTGGGTGCTGCCTTACTGTCCTCCCAACCAAAGTCTGTGAAACAGAAATCATACGGGGAAAACTTCAACTAAATGGGTATGCTATCTTATCCTTGAGAAAAGACTGAGCTGTTAGTACATTTCAAGATCTACTTTATGTGGGTCATTCAACAGCACTCAAAAAACAGTTCAGTTTGTCCTGCTTCTGACTTCACAGACAGCATGGGTCACAGGCAAAGGCAAATAAAGAAAAATCTTCCAAATTACTTGTCAAAACCATTGAGCCTTTAAACCTGTGTCTACCAAATTAGCCTATGTATCAAAAATGCAAATGTTCATTTTTTTCTTTTGCTGAGAATAGTTTTAAAACATGTGGAAATTGCTATAATTGAAAGGAAATCTTGAAACAAATGGTAATTTTGTTCTCAAAAAGGAAATTTTCTTCAGGCTGTGGGAGGTGAGGAAAGGAAGTTTCCTTTTCTTTAAAATGAGCGAATGCTGAAAATAATGGCATTCATAGAATCCAGCATTGATCTTAATCAGTTTACAACTTCAAAAGGGTTCTAAAACAAAAATTAGCAATGGACATATTTATACAGGAACATTTAGAGAATGCAACGCTTGGGGGTGGGGAGATAAGTTTGATACAATAAAGCAGACCAGCATTTTCATAAAATGTATGTTTTTCATCAAAGGAAACCATGTATCACCATTCATTTAATAAACACTTCTGTAATGGAGACCTGGGCAATATGCTGAGATACTGAAATGAAAAGACTAAGTATGTGCTACAAGATGTTCATACGGAAAGTGGGAAAACATATTTAAAAGACATTTAACAGACAAATATACTATTTTTATTGCTAATGAGGACTCATTTCCCCCTGTATTCAGGCCTCTGAGTCTTGGGATAACAGAAATTAAGAAATGAAAGGCAGAGAATTTTGGCCTGTATACTCTTAGGAGACTTCATTATCATCTCCGTCTACGAGTCAGGCCACATTTCAGACCAATTCTCAAAGTTAAATGACTTCTCCAGTCTCCTCTTACCAATTTCATCGTTCTCAGTACAACACTCATGCAAAGCCAGAAAGGTGAGGGGGAGCTTAACCAGGAAGGTTTACAACCCTTGCTCTTTATCCTGCGAGATGTCTGATGCTAGCTGGTCATTTTCAATTTATTGACATACTATGATTATTTTCTCCCATCTAGAAACACTGAGAGGAAAGAAGGAAACTGGTGTTTCCCCCCCCCCCAATATTTTTGCTATGATCCAACACTATGAACCTTGTATCCCAGACCCAGCCTCCATTCTTGACACTTTCTGGTACCCTGGGTCATTAAGAGAGTCACTTCTCTGCATAGATTGAATCAAATAGGTTGAGCATCCCTGGGGCATAGGAGATAATAAAGTGCAATGCAGTGGCTGTATCCCATGGCCAATCATCATTTACATCAATGAGAAGCACAACTTCCATCATTCCTGGGAATTGGTTTATATAGCTGTAACTCACACCGAGAATGGATTCATCTGAGTGTTGGCTCTGCAGTGACTAAGCTCTTAATTTTGGAAGGGCCTCATACGTTAGGGTGGACCCCAGAAAAATCAATTCTAGAGCTTTACTCCATCCCATCTTGGAATTTTTCTCTTTCACACCTAAACCAAACCCTTAAACTTACATAAAGATAATTTAATGCATTTGTTCTATGGTTTCATAGCAATGAATAAAGTAGAATATTCTTTGATGAATAGTCCTTGGAGTACATGTGAATGAATCATGAAGGGGACAATAAACTCATCAGGCCAGCCAAACAAGGAGACCAGAGATGAGTTTCAAATTAGTCTCCCTGAACAAAGGCTTGGGATTAATTTTAAAAGGTGAGTAAGGAGAGGTTATACATATTTATTAATTCCAATTCAGTGGGTCTGATTGAGTAGTCTTTGAACTAAACCATCTAAGGCTGGGGATGTGGAAGGGATGAGAGAGAGAACAAAAAAATTTCAATCTGGCAGGGTTTGATTAGTCCTATGTATGTCCAGATTTGGTCCTTGTGTGGAATCTTCTTTAGGACCTCTTACTTCTTAATGGACTCCAGGTGGTAAAAGTAGCATTTCTGCTACTTTGAGTTCCATGAATTTTGGTTGTGCTGTGCTCTCAATGTCAGCTTAGGGTTATCTGGCAGGCAATTGTGCCTGCTCAAGCCTCGAGGACAGTCTGACTGGCTTGGTCTGGTGATCTCTGGAGCACTGCAAGGCCTGTTTTTATTTCCTGAAAGACAATTAAAATTGTGCTCTGTGCTGCACCAGTGCTGGCCCTGTAACACTGTAATAGGTTGCCCAGGTTTCCCCAGTTCTTAGACCACCATGTTAATATTACATCTCAGCAAGTATGAATCCTCTAACTACTGTGATAATACATAGTATGTAAAAACATACAAAGAGAAAAAGAATCACAGAGAAAAAGATTACTTAGGACAGTCAGTAAAGGCCTTACCTAAGGCTACACTTAAACTGAGATTTGAGTCTGCCAGGGACAAAAATAGGCACAGAGAGTATTGCAGATTGAGACAACAGCCTGTGCAAAAGCTTGCAGTCTAAAATCACATGAGCCTGGGACATGTTGTAGGATTGAAATAAGTAAATGCAAGAAGAAAGACATGTCAACATGCATGTGCTGGAACTTACCTTTCAGACCATGGAGTATCATTTTGTAATTTTAAACAGTGGTGTAATGCTATTAGCTAGTAAGCAGAGGTCAGAAGCAACATTTTCATACAGACGCACCACCACAAATACTGCTCTATGGGTATAAATACATAATCCTATATGTGTGCAATTTATATCATAAGCTATTAGGTGTATTTCTCTCAGAAAAGTTTGAAACAGAAATTCATAGAGAGACCATGGAAATATGCTGAATAGTTTCTACAGAAACCTCCAATTACTATAAACTTTAATCATTCAAGAATAAAACATGTTACCTGAATTGCAGGGACCTGAACTGTAGAACCTTCAATGTCACTACTACATAAGCTATAAAGAGTAGTGTTTTTAAAACAGAAAAGAAAAAAAGCCTTTCAAATCATTGAAATAATAATTAACATAATTTTCCCACCCTCATAATAGTTTCTCCTAAAGTGTGTGAAATAATTTATATATAAATATGTAGATGTATACAAACTGAAATGCCAAACATTGAAAAGAAACTCAAATGAGTAGGTACTTATACATGGAATAGAGCTCAAAAGAAACTAAGTGTAAGTTTAAATGTATTTAAGCAAGTTTCCACTTTTTAGGTACATTCTGAAGGGATTATTACTATTAATGTATAATCACAGAAAACAGAGAGAAAAATGTTTTGCTCCATAATGTTTAGGAAATAGGTGCTTATGATCCATAGAACCCATGTAGAAAACAAAGTAGTGAATCTGTCTTCAAATCTGTCAAACTACCTCATTTTAAAAATTCAGCACAATATAACTGGTTTGTTTTTTTTTTTTTTTTAGGAAGGTAGTCTGAGAGGGACTTCATATTATGTAAGAAAAACAAGAAAACATGGCTTTAATGTTTTACATTATTTCCAACCAGAAAAGTAAGCATATCAATTCTAAAACTATTAAACTTCTCATCTAAAAGCTATTATTCAAATTA
This sequence comes from Lyroderma lyra, assembly GCA_004026885.1. Lineage (NCBI taxonomy): Eukaryota > Metazoa > Chordata > Mammalia > Chiroptera > Megadermatidae > Lyroderma > Lyroderma lyra. The sequence continues at coordinate 44,665 of PVJL010006425.1, read as the reverse complement.
CTGACTTAATTAGCCAAGTTTCTTTTAGTTACAAAGGACAAAAACCCAAATCAAACCAGCTTAAAACAAAGAAGGAACCTATTACCTCAACATGAATAACTTGTGTGCAAAATCCAGTTGCTCCAGGTCTTTACTTACCTTTGTGTCAGCTTTATGGTCCAATATGCCCTTCCTGTGCAGGAGTAAGAATGATCACTAGAAGCTCCAAGGTGACTTTCTATCAGGTTAGTAACCCAAATGCAAAAGAAGTGTCCCTTTCTCAGTACTTTCTGCTAATGTCTCAAAACTGACTTGGATTCAGCTTGAGTAACACACCTACCTTCTACCTCTGAACTGTTCGTTCTGTCCAAGGATGTGTGATAAGTGACTGACAACACTTTAATCCACCCTGGAAACACACTGAGTTTAGTCCATCTAGATTACACTGAGCAAGAATGAAGAATTGGCAGTTCCCCAAAAGACTGAAAAATACATATTTTTCACTCCACAGGAAAAGTATCATCATGGATTTCTGGCTTCTTTTATACATCAGTTCTAATGAAACAACATTTTATAGTTTAAGTAAATTGCACTATCAGTAGGGACAGGCACTATATTGTGTTTATGCTCTGGCTAATCCTCTAAAGCCAATCAAAAATATGGTAACGCTTGTATTGCTGGCAAAATCATCAAGAGTATTTCTTGGTTCCTGATCCATTCCACATACTTTCTTCCTTTATTTTTACTTAGATCCAATCAGCTTAAAAATTATTTTCAAGACTAGTCAAGTGCAGAGAGAAAAGTTACATGTAGGTAACTGCATACAGGATACAAGAGGTATCCTGAAATTTTATGTAATAGCAGGGACAGTCATAAGAGGCCAGGGATAAAGCCCAGTAAGCAAGAAACGAGATAGCTCAAATCAATATAAAAGTTCAAGGAAGTAAGAAAGTTAGGAAGGTAGGAATAGAAAGACAGTTTCCAGAATTTGGCAATTCAGAGGTTTAAATAAGGACTAGTATGAGAAACAAAAAATTGTGCTTCTAAGAAAGGATTCTCTCTGCAGTCTTTAAAAATTGCTACTGAATGGTGAATACTGAAAGACAAGATTTCACCAACTGAAAGTATACAACCATCCTTTGGTACTTGACTGCTTTGAAACTCATTGAATTTGGTACTGGATACATTTTGACACAAAAATGATGTCCCAGAACTACTCATCTGGTAGTCAACACACAAGCTAGAACTTGTTAGTATCGACTGCCTTGTGACTCACTTACACTTGCTAGCCGAAACAAGAGGTCAATGTTAGTCACATGGTAGCTCCTGCCCTGTGCATATCCCTTTGCAGTGTTACCTTAGTTTCTGTGGTCATTTTGTTTATTTTTTGGTTTGGGAACACATTAAATTGATTTACATTATTCCTCATGGGAAAAATTTGTTTGGTACTCATCGTTTATGGTACTCATCGCAACTCCCAGAACCAATTAATGATGAGTACCAAGATAATGCTCTATTTCTAGGCTTCCCTATGTGCCTTTTGATTGTATTGGAAGAAAAAGAAGAGGGCCAGGGTCTCATGGGCATTGAATAGACAGATCAAATAGCCTAAAAAATTCAATCCTAATTATGAACAATCAGGAGACTATTGCCACCAATTAAAAAAAATCTCTTAACACATTCCTATTTCTAGCACACAGAAAGATTTGCCTAAGGCCACACGGATTGCTACTACTCTAAATCAGGAAATGTAGCATGGCCAGGGTTGCTGGCAGACCCTCAAACTGGCACAACTGTGAGTTTTCTCAATAATCACCCTCTGCAGAAGACCAAATGATTTTGAGTGAATCACAGTTCAACTCCTTAGCACTAAACACTGCTGATTCAGACATCAGAAATTAAGTGGGAGAAGTGAGCAAAGCAATAGTATTATAAACTGAGAATTTTATGTAATCCTCTGACTATCTTAAAGCCTTAGGATAGCTATACAATAACTATAAATGATGAGTTTATGGCAACAAAGCATGTCCTTGAATAACATCATTTCAATCAATGTTATTTCACTATAATGTTGATGAGATACCCTAGGAACTTAACTCTTGTTTATATCGATTAGCCTGTGGTAAAAGTGGTTCTGTTATATACTGCTTCACCACAATTCTAAGAACCTAGCAATAATGTTAAGTGAGGACTTACTATACCAATTTAAGGTGATTTATTTTTTAATTTTTATTAAATATTGGGGTGACATTGGTTAGCAAAATTACATAGGTTTCCACTGTAGATTTCTATAATACATCATCGATACAAGTATATTGCACTGGGTGTTCACCATCCATGTTCAGTTTTCCTTCCATCACCATATATTTAACCCCTGTTTTCCCTCATCTAGTGCTTCCCCCTTACCCTCTGGTAATCACTAACCTAGTGTCTGTGTCTGCAAGAATTGTTTCTTTGTCTTATTCATTTGTTGTTTTCAGTTTTATTAATATATTCCACATATTAATATATCCCACAGTGAAGTCATATCATCTCAACTTTTTGTCTGATCTATTTCACTTACCATGATAAACTCAAGATCCATTTACAAGAGGGACTCAAAAAAAAAAACAGAATTACCCTCTGGAGGGTGGGCCCCTTATAGTGCAGGTTCCCCCTACTGAGTGTCCCAGAAACCTATCTGCATCAGTGTACCAACCGGCATTGTTGTGAGAAGTTGCGTTTGGCTTCAGTTAAGTTTTTCTGGAGATTCTTTCAACATGTTTGCCCATTTCACAATGGGTGACTTACACAAACAACATACAGCATGGCAATGCATGTGCCCACACTGAGATGAGTGTCCAGCCGGTTTTTACCAAAAACAGCATGACCTCTTGTGTCCCACCCTCCCTATTCACCCAATCTCATCCCGAATGATTTTTTTTTTTGTATCCCTGGATGAAAAAAGTCCTCAAAGGTAAACATTTTGCCGATGTGGAAGAGGTGAAACAAAAAATAGCAGAAGCACTAAAAAGCATTAAAATCGATGAGTTCAAATACTATTTTGAGCAGTAGAAAAAGCGTCTCGATAGGTGTATTGCATCAAAGAGTACACTGAAGGTGACTTAAGTTTAAACATGTAAGAATAAATACGCGATGTTTTATAAACTGCAGTTTTTTGGGGTCTCCCCTTCTATGTTGCCGCAAAAGGCAGTATTTCATCTTTTCTTATGGCTGAGTAATGTTCTATTGTATATACACTATGTACTACATGTTCTTTATTCAATATCTATTGAAGGACACTTCGGTTGTTTCCACGTCTCGACCATTGTGAATAATGCTGCAATGAACATAGGGGTAGATATATCTTTATAAATAAATGTTTTCAGGTATTTTGGGTAGATACCCAGAAGAGAAATTGCCAGGTGGTATGGTAATTCTATTCTTAACTTTTTGAGGATACGTCATACTGTTTTCCATACTGTTTTCCACAAGCAGTGTATTAGGATTCCTTTTTCTCCACAACCTCTCCAACACTACTTGTTACTTGTTTTGCTGATAACAGCTATTGTAACAGGTATGGGGTGGTATCTCATTGTAGTTTTGATTTGCATTTTCCTAATAGCTAGTGAAGTTGAGCTTCTTTTCATATGTCTGTTTGCCACTAGTCTGCTTGGGAAAAGTATTCGTTTAGAACCTGTGACAATTTTTTAATTGGATTGTTTGATTTTTGTTGTTGAGTTATATGAGTTCTTTATACAAGGGCTGTCTGGGAAAAAAATCCAACCATAAATGTCTCTATTTTTCGTATTACAGGCTGGATACTTTCCAGACAGCCCTCATATACTTTGGATATTAGCCCCTTATCAAAGGTGTTGTTTGCAAATATCTTCTCCCACTCAGCTGGTTACCTCTTTGCTTCGTTGATGGTTTCTTTTGCTGTTTGGAGGCTTTTTATTTGATATAGTCCAATTTATTTATTTTTTATTTTACTTCCCTTGCCTTTGAGGTCAAATTGATAAAATTCTTTCTGCACCCAAGATCCGTAAGTTTAGTACCTATGCTTCTATGATATTTATTGCTTCAGGGCTTATGTTTAGGTCTTTGATCCATTTTAATTTTTGGTATATGGTAACAGCAGTCTAGTTTCATTCTCTGCACATGGCTTGTCAATTTTCCAAGTATCATTTAATAAAGAAGTTTTCTTTTTTCCATTGTATGTGTATGGCTCCTTTGTCAAAAATTATCTACCCATACATATGTGGGTTTATTTCTGGGTTCTCAATTCTATTCCATTGGTCTGTGTGTCTTTTTCTGCCATTATGAATGCTGTTTTGATTACTGTTGCTTTGTAGTATGAAATGAACTCAGTATGTGTGATGCCTCCAGCTTTTCTTTTTCCTTAGGATTGGCTACTTGAGGTCTTTTTTGATTCCATACAAATCTGATAATGTTTTACTCTATTTTTTTTTTAAATACAATTGAGATTTTGATGGGGATTGCATTAAACCTTTAAGCTGCTTTGGGTAATATGGCCATTTTAATCATGCAGATTTTTCCAATCCATGAACCCAGAATATCTTTCCATTTCTTTGTGTTTTCTTCAGTTTCATTTAATAATGTCTTGAAGTTTTCAGTATATAGATCTTTCACATCCTTTGTTAAGTTTACTTATAGGTATTTTATTCTTTTTGCTGCAACTGCAAAAGAAATAGAGTTGTTTTTTATTTCCTCTTCTGAAACTTCCTATTAGTATATATAAAAATGCAATGGATTTTTGTACATTGATTTTGTATCCTGAAACTTAATTATATTTGTACAAATAAATAAAATCAGAAATGAAAGAGAAGAAGTTACAATGGATACCACAGAAAAACAAAGAATCATACAAGAATACTATAAAGGATTATATGCCACCAAACTTAATAACCTAGAAGAAATGGGCAAGTTCTTAGAAATATATAACCTTCCTGGACTGAATAACAAAGAACTGGAATATCTAAATAGACTAATCAATAGTAAGGAAATTGAAACAATCATCTAAAACCTCCCCAAAACCAAACGTCCAGGACCAGATGGCTTCTCAAGTGAATTCTATCAAATATTCAAAGATGACTTCATACCTGTCCACATCAAAGTTTCCCAAAAAGTTAAAGAAGAGACAATACTTCCTAACTCATATTATCAGGCCAACACTGCCCTCATACCAAAACCTGGTAAGAATAACACACACACACACACACACACACACACACACAAAACTACAGACCAATATCCCTGATGGATACAAATGCAAAAATGCTAAACAAAATATAGCTAATTAAATACAATAATACATTAAAAAGATTATACAACATGATCAAGTGGGGTTCATTCCAGGGGCAGAAGGATATTTCAACATATCAAATAAATCAATGTGATACACCACATAAACAAAATAAAGGATAAAAATCATATGATTATATCAGTAGATGCAGAAAAGCACTTGACAAGATACAACATTCATTTATGATTAAAACATTTAATAAAATACATATAGGAGAAAAGTATCTCAACATAATAAAGGCCATATATGACATACCCTCAGCTAATATCATAGCTAATGTTGAAAACTGAAAGCTTTTCCTCTAAAGAAACAAGACAGGGATGCCTCCTGTTATTCAACATAGGATTGGAAGTCTTAGCCAGATAAATCAGGCAAGAGAAAGAAAAGGCATCAAACTTGGGAATGAAGAAGTGAAACTGTCACTTTTTCCAGATGACATAATTCTTTATTTTTTCAAAATATTTAAAATTTTCTATTACATTTGACATATAATATTAGTTTCAGGTGTACAACATAGTGTGATGAGTCATTTAAATAACTTACAAAGTAATCACCTTAATAAATCTGGTACCTATATGGCACCATACATAGTTATTGTGAGTATTACTGACTGTATGCCCCATGCAATACTTTACATCCCTGTGACTACGAATTTGTACTTCTTAATCTCTTCTGCTTTTTCATCCACCATCCAGTCCCCTTCCCATCTGACAACCATCAAAATGTTCTCTGTACCTATGAGTCTCTTTCTGTTTTGTTTATTTTGTTCTTTAGATTCCACAAGTAAGTGAAGTCATATGATATTTATCTTTCTCTGTCTGGATTACTACACTGAGCATGATACACTCTAGGTTCAACCAGGTTGTTGCAGATGGTAAAATTTCATTTGTTGATATATGGCTGAGTAATATTCCACCATATGTATGTATCGTGTACCATTTGCTTTTTTACTTAATGTTATTTTGTATTAATTTTAGGTGTACAGCATAAAGATTAGACATTTATATAAGTGATCCCCCTGACTAGTCTAATACCCACGTGGCACTATATATAGTCATTATCATATTATCGACTATATTCCCTGTGCTTTACTTTATATCTCCATGACTATTCTGTAACTACTAATTTGAACTTATTCCTTTCACCTTTTCACCCTGCCCTCAACACTCTCCCAACTATTACCTCAAGAAATCTAATACCCACCTGACACCACACATAGTTATTACAAAATTACTGACTATATTCCTTATGCTATATCCTACATCCCCTTAAATATTTTGTAACAACCGGTTTGTACTTCTCAACCCCTTCCCCTTTTTTTACCCACAACCCTGATCTCCCTCTCACCTGGCAACCATCCAAATGTTTTCTATATATGAGTTTTTTTCTATTGTGTTTATTTTGTTCTTTAGATTCCACATATAAGTAAAATCAAATTGCATCTGCCTTTCTCTGTCTGATATTCCCCTCAGCACAGTACCCTCCATTTCTTTTGATTGGAGGTTTTAATCCATTTAAATTAAAGGTAATTGTTTATGGGTATGTAGCTATTGCCTTTTTATTACTTATATTTTTACTTTTTTTTTTTTTCAATCTTAAGGTAGTCCCTCTAATATTCCTTGTAATACTGGTTTTGGTGGTGATGAACTCCTTTAGCTTTTTCTTGTCTGGGAAGCTCTTTATTTATCCTTCAATTTTAAATAATAGCTTTGCTGGAGAGAAAAATCTTGGTTGTAGGTCCTTGCTTTTCATTACCTTGAATATTTTCTGCCACTCTCTTCTGGCCTTCAAAGTTGAAAACTCTGCTGACAGTCTTATGGGAACTCCTTTTTAAGTCACTACTTGCTTTTTCATTGCTGCTTTTACAATTTTCTCTTTGTCTTTCACCTTTGCCATTTTTATTTACAATGTGTCTTGGTTTGGGTCTATTTGCATTTATCTTGTTTGGGACTCTCTGTGCTTCCTGGGCTTGTATGTGTATTTCCTTCACCAGCTTAGGGAAGTTTTCTGTCATTATTTCTTAAAATAGGTTCTAAAACCCTTGCTTTCTTTCTTCTTCTGGTATTGCTATGATGAGAATGTTGTTATACTTGATGTTGTTCCAGAGGCCCCTTAAACTATCCTCATTTTTTTGGATTCTTTTTTTTCTTTTTGCTGTTGTGACTGGATGTTTTCTGCTAGATTGTCTTCTAAATTGCTGATTCAACCCTCTGCTCCATCTAGTCTGCGGGTGATTCCTTCAATTACATTCTGAATTTCAGTTATTGTATTTTTTATTTTTGATTGGTTCTTTATTATGGTTTCTGTCCTTTATGTTTGCTATTTCTCTGTTGAAGTTTTCACTAACTTCCTTGTGCATTCTTTAACTATTGTTTTGAGCTGTTTCTGATAGGTTGCTTGCCTCCGTCTTGTTTAGCTCCCGGTTTCTCTTTTCTTTTTTTAATTTTCTGCTGTTATTTGAGAAGCATTTCTTTGTTTCTTCATTTTGGTTATCTGGCTGCGTTTGTTTCTATGTATTAGGTAGATCTGCTACGTCTCCCAGTATTGCAAGATAGCCTTATGTAGTAGGTACCCTGTGGGGCTCTGGTCACCTACACTGGGTGCTCCTGTAGATTCTGGTTTGATGCCAATGCTATCCCTGGAGCTACTCAGCAAAAGTCTCAAGTGCACACTCCTGCTGGTTGCTGCCCATTTGGGGCCTTTGGACTTCAAACTTTGATAGTTTTCAAGGAAGATTGCAAGGCAGGCGGGGCTGGCTGCTCACCAGAGGAACTGCCCCTGGTGTTGGCAGAGTTGGGTGGAGTGGGGTTCCAGTGAGTCAGCAGGGTGAAGCAAGTGGACCAATGAGGTTCAGATTTGGACATATGGGGACGGGCGCAACACAGGAAAGATGGTGTCTACCAGTCAGTTGCATGGGAAGAGGCCTCACCCAGAAAAACTAGCGACTGTCCTCCAGCCCTTGCCCAAAAGCCATGCACCTCAGTCTGTCCCGTGTGTGCCTCCAACACCCTGTGAGTCACCATCCCCCTGCCGGAGCCCAGGGTTAGTACCTATGAGTGACTGAGAGTCTGCACAGGCATTTCAAAAGGACATCTGGGTTTCTCTATAGCCTTTCATCCCAACCCCATGGTGGGAGTCCCCAGTGTTTTTCACAGTCAAATGTTGTGGGGCTCCTCTTTCCAGGCTCTGGGCTGGGAAGCCTGGTATGGCGATAAGGTCCCTGCCTCCTCCAAGGAGAACTCTGTAGCTGAGACATGCCTCCTGATTCTCTACTATGCTCAACTACCCACTGGAGGTGTGACTCCTTTCACGTCTGTGCCCCTATCAGTATCAATGTGGCCTCCTCTCCTTTGCATCCTTAGTTATAAAACTTTAGTCCAGCTAGCCTTCAGATGGTTTTCCAGGTTGGTTGTTCTACAATTTAGTTGTGATTTTAATGTGTTCATGGCACAAAACAGGCACTCTGCCATCTTGGATCTCCCTATATTGATGACATGATTCTTTATTTAGAAAACTCTGAACATTCCACTAAGGTAATTTATTAATTTTGTTAACAGTTATTGAATATAATATTCCAGGTACTGTACTAATTGTTAACATAATGTGCATACACACAATAAATAAATTACCAAATGGCATGATTGGGGTTATTCTCAGATAAGAAAAAAATGTGATAGTGGTTATGAAAGAACATAAGAGAATCCTCACCAACATCCTAAGCATAACAATGAGTAGCCATTTGTCCACTTGGAAATATAAGAAACAGCATTCATAAAGAAGACTCAAGGTATTTGGTAAATAAACAGTGTAGTATTAATGGAGCACAAGCATGATGTAACAGATAGTTGCAGATGCTGATAAAGGTCAAACTGAAGAAAGCTATGTATACCAAACAAATTCCATTTGAATTTTATAGTTAGTGAGTCATGAGCTCTTTCCTAAAATCAAGGAAATGAGATGATCTCTTAATATTTAATTTTTGAGTTATATAACAGTTTTATGAGTGTGGAAAAAGAACCAGGATGAATGGGAGGTAGGTCGGAGGCAACTGGCCACACAAGAAATAATGAGAGGGCAGAAAAATGAGAATACAGAAAAACTAAATTAAAATATATAATAGATGAAATTTGCTGATCAATTTCAAATAACTGTGGGAAAAGCAGAAATAATACTATATATATATTACATATATAAATATATATATAAACTTATTTTGGAAACTAAGAAAAAAAAATGAAACCAGTAACTAAATTTAAGGTTATAAAAGGTGGGGCATTGTGTCTAAAACTGATAACTGTCCACCAAATCCACACTCCCCTTTTGCATAGGCATGCCACTGGACTACATTTCCCAAACTCCTTTGAAATTAGCTGGATTCTAAACAAGCAGATTTTTTAAAGTACCTCTCATATATTAAAGGCAGTTGACTATGGACTTAGAAATTTGGAACTCAAGAGATATGTCATGTCTGGAGAGAGGACTGAGGACTATCGCTATAGGAGTCAAGCCACGAGAATGAGTGGAGAACTTCCTTTAGACCACCACACTAGATCTAATCCATTATAAAACACCAAATATTTACTTGATTGTATTAGTCCTACAACATTATACGTAAGATTTAAAAACTTTGAAAATATAATTGGATACATGATATTGAAAAACAACAGCAAATGAAATCTAACACTATTATTTCTCTGTCATCTGTGATCAGATGCAGGAAATGTAAAGGTCAAAACAGGATGTAGCTAATGTTGCTTCATTCCACCCCACAATCACATAGCACACATGTACAGCTGATTTTCTACACTGTGAGTCCCTACAAAATAAAAATCTCAGATACTTCTATATTTATTTCTTTATATACTACCACATTGCAAAAAGAATCTGAGGCATTCCAAATACTACATTCTGCAGCATATGAAAATTTTACCCATTGTTAAAGAATTATATCTGCACCTATATACAAATATATAGATAATAGCACAGAATTGACTAAACTTTAATATTTAAAATGTCTAGAATTTGCATTCATTGATTTCTTTACTAATCTGAGGCTTATGGACAGAACAGTAGAAAAATGAAAAAAAAAAAAAACATTGAAATGCCATTTCTGAAAAAAATACAATTCTACTAAGATTTAGTAATGTTTTATTAATTCCTGGCAGGCTATTTTACTCAAACTATAAAAATTAAATAATTTGTGTCCAAGCAGCAGATTTATTTGTATTACTTTGATCTAAGAACTAGAAAGCCCCACCTGAAAAACTACTACTCACATTAAAACAATATTAACACTATACCAAAAATTGTTCCATGAAAGTTGTAAGAATATAGGAGAAAATATTACTGATATTTTAGCCATCCCTTGCTCTATTCTTTATTCGAATATTTCCCATTTAAGTACTGACCAAGTTTGCCTTCACTTAGTTTCAGAGAGCCTGCAGGCAAAAAACTATAAGGTGTCTGAATTATTTATTTTAAAACTTTAAAGGCATCTGAGGCATCTCCTATATTTAATAGACTTCCAATGGATCAGTGTCAACTACTAGAAATGTAGGCTCAATGATCCCATAAGCCCAAATGGCTATTCTGTACCCAAATGAAAAATGTCACGTGAGCCCTTTGGCCTTGGAGAATCTAACCCAGAACTGGCTTATTTATGGTAATTACATATTTTAGTCACTAATAAATCTTACAACTATAATCTATGAAGCAACAGATTTTCCTTATTTTAAGTTATGGAAGTCAAGTGATGGCTGTGAGGTGAGCTGCTTAGAAAGTAGTTTGTAAATCCAGCTCCATTAGGTAAGCCTTTTAAGAACATTTTTCTCTTAGCAACAGAAGGAACCGTACTTGTTTAGATTTTCTCTCCTTATGGAGCATACTCCAGTGGCAAAAATGACTGAATATTTTGTGACTCTGAGATGCAATAATTAAAACATAATCTGTTCCTTAGGAACTCTAAATTTTTCTAAATATGAGACTCACAACTGGGATATTTCAAACTAAATAGAGATTATTTAGAGAATAAAGACAAACACTTTTGCAAAACTGATGCATGCACCTACATATCTGTATGATATAAGAACATAACCTGGACATAACACCTAGCTGCAGGCTCATCACACTATAGCTTCCCACTTAAAATATATCTAAGCACAAAAAATAATGTTAATGTTTTGGAAAGTACAATTTGATTCTTGGTATCTTTTTCAATCCTTTGGGTTTCTAGTTCAACATGGCAGATTATATACATTTGCTTCCTCTCCTTCCTAAAATCACATTAAAATAATAGAAATATGAATAACAGGGATGAGAATTTTAAAAGTGCTAAGATATGAATGGGACACATCAGTAGACCAAGAATTTTAGAAACTTTGAGGCACAAAGTGGATATGAACGACGTTGCTCCATTTTACGTATCGACCCTACTATTGGCATAGACTGGAGTTGTGTACAGTTGGTTTGCTGTCATTATTGTTGTTATTATTATTGTTGTCACTGCTGCTGTTTTGCTATTACAAATAACAGTGCTCTGAATATTCCTGTACATTTCTCCTGGAGCTCATGTGTAAAGCTCCTCTATGGTACAAACCAACAGGTGGACTTGCTGAGTCTTAGGGTACGCACATACTCACCCTCACTCGCAATGTTCCTTTGTGGAGTGATTGCACCAATGTATACACACTTCAGCAGTAGAGATAAGTTGTTAATGCTCCACGCACTCTTCAAAATATGTATTGTCCCATTTTAAATTTTTTGTCTACGCAGTGGCTATAAAATGGTATCTCATTCTAGTGTTACTTTTATGTTTCCTTGATTTTAATGAGATTGTATAATATTTCATATTTTCATGGTTTATTTCTCTTTTTGACACTGAAATACCTACTCATGTGTTTTGTCCATTCTTCTATTAGGTTATATTTTTTTCCTTTTCATATATTCTGAAAACTAATTTTGTCATTTACCTATATTTCAAACACCTTCTCAGAATTTGTAGCATATCTTTTGACTTTATCATGTGTTTTGATAAGGAATGATCTCCTTTCATATAGCTGAATGCAGCAATCATTTTCTTAATTTGTTCTTTTTAATATTATCTTTTCTATGCTAAATTTGCTTTAACATTTTATTTTTATTCCTTTCTAACTGGGAATCAGTTTTCATCTATGAAGTGATGACAAAATAAAGGTGGTTTTTGTCTGTATTGATAATCAATTGTAAGAGCACCATTTATTAGAGAGTCTAACTTTTCCCACTAATAGGCAATATGTATTCTATTATTAATCAAGTGTTCACTTATGCATGTATGTATCAGCCACCAGTATTCTGTTTTGTTGCTCCAAGTGTCTATCACTGTTCCTCTACAATATTTTATTTTCTGTAGATTTATCATAAGTTCTCAGAATTTGGTAAAACTAGTGTCTGTTACCCCATCCCACCCTAGTTCTTCTTCCAGTATGGTATTGCTATTCTTAGCCTACTGTTCTTTTCTTTTCTTGTTCTTTAATAGAAATGTTATCTTAGATTTGAAAATTTCCTAAAAGAAATAAAAATGGGAAAATTATTGCAACTTACTGAGTCTAAAAAATTATTTTGAGGAGAAATGACATCTTCATAATTATCTTAATGTATAATTATGAGATATCTCTGCATTTATTTAGGTTTTATCATTTCTGTCATAAAGTTTATAATTTTCTCCCCAAAGAGCTTGTACATATTTTATAGTATTTTTCTAGATACATTATACTTCCATTATTGTAAATGGCCATTATATTTTCTAGATGATTAGTGTGCAAAGTCAATACATTTATCAACCTATTTTTAATAATGTGTAGCATCTTACAGCTAATTATGTCATATACAAAAATTGCAATTTTAGTTATTGTCCCCAATTATTAGAAATTTTTCTTCTGTCCCTAGACTAATTGTTCTTCAGCACTATGCTGAACAGAAACAATAGCCTGGTTTCTTCATCTTTGCCTGGCATTAAAAAGAATGCTTCCAACATTTCACCAATAAATATTACATTTGTTGTAATATTTTGTACATACTCTACATGGTTAAGGAATTTCCTCCAACTCCAAACTACTGAGTTTTTATCAAAAGTGAAAGTTAAATTTTATTAAAGATTAATATTTATTTTCTTATTGAAATGATCATGTAGTTTTTGTGCTTTAATCTGTTAAAATGTTGACATATTAATGTATTATCTAATGTTAAACAAATCTTGAATGTAGTTCTGTTATACTACTTTTCAATAAAACATACAATGTAGGAGAAGTTAAGGTAAGTCATTTGAAACCCAAACACTGAAAAATCTCTCTCCCGTGTATGAGAGATAGAGTCCCTTTGGAAAAGCTGGTACGTGGTGTGTAAAGTGATAAAAGTAAGAAGTCAGTGTAGACTAAAGAGATTTGCTGGATTGAATGGTATCCAGATTAATAGTCTTCATCTGGATGAAATAACTTTTGAAATTATTTTCATCATATTAAAGTTAATAAAAAATAAAAACTTTTATCATTTGGAGGAGAAAAATATACAACATACCTTAGAGCTGTTTTAAACTCCTGTCACAATACAATATTATACACAATAGGGAGCCTGTGATACTCATGGAGAAATACCATCTGATCCTTTAACTAGTTTCTATAGCACCTGGTACACCACATTTATGAACTCCAGTTCACTCTGGTCCCTCAGTCAAGTTTTGAGGCTTCTGGAGGTAGGGCTGGTTCATCTGATCAAGAGCCTTTAACTATTTATTATCACCTCCCTCAATTCCGAAGTGGCCCATGTGTCTTTCTTCACTCTTCCCTTAACTATACTTAGTCTTACCTAGAGCTATCTGCTCTATCAGAGTTGTCTCATACTAGGCCTACATGTCCAGCTTTTTATAGACCTGCCTCTACTAGTCACTGCAATAGCACTGTCTGGAAAAGGTGTGACTTAAGCAAGGCAGCTCTCCAAACCTGAGACATCCCCAAAGGGGATAACCTTAAGACTATCTGCCAACACTCCCAGCACTGGGACCACAGTCCTTCCTTGAAGAGATACCTGGGTAGTGTATTGCCATTAACATCACACCATGCTTACTATGTGCACAACCTAGGCCTTAGTGGTTGCCAAGGAATGGCTGGCTGTACAAGTATTAATAGAGCGTGGACGCAGGGCTGTTAATGTCCACACAAATGCATGTGAGATTTGTAGTCATGGCTGTAAAGAAAAGAAACGGGCCTGGGGCCAAGAACAGAACAATCCTATATAGTCCCACTGTCAGTGACAGAACTACAAGAAGTTCAAAAGTTTTTCATTTAAGCTTTGTCTTCCAGGTAACTTTGAAAGAGTAGTCATCAAACTATGAGTATAGAAATGCATTTTTAGCTTGATTAATAACTTGTAAATATTTAGAAATATTGTGTGGTCCTCCATTTAAACTCATGCCTCAGAGCCTGCATGTGTTAGGTGTATGCATGACTTCCAGGATGTAGTTTTGCTGCTCTGACAGCCTGCCTACAAAAAGTTTCACACAGAATAGCTCCAGTATGAACCTGGTATTTGTCTACCTTTCCAAAGTCTATATTTATCCTCCATGGGGTAATTCCTATGCCACGATGTCCAACCACAACACATATATAGACAAACATCAGCCAGACAATTCTTTTAAATGTGAAACAAATGACATTTCTTGCTAAAATCCTTCCAATGGTTTCCCATTACATCAAATAAATCAAAAGTTCTTTCTATGGCCTCTAAACTCCATTTAATTTGTCCCCTAGTCACATTTCTGGTCTCTTACTTGAAATCGTATTATTCCCTCTTCAACTCACTTAACTGCAGGATGCTGGCCTTTGTGCAATTCCCCAAAAACACTATGTTCTGGCCACAGGATCTTTGCACTTAATGTTCCCTCCTCCAAGAATGCTTTTCCTAATGACTCACTTCCTGGTTTCATTCTGGTTTCTATTCAAATTTAAGTCCTCATAAAGACCTTCCCTGACAGTCTATCTAAAATGTATACTGTCGTGTATTACAATTTTATAGAACTTATTACTGTCTCATATTATATTACATATTTATTGGTTCTTGCTTATTGCTAATATACCCTGTTAAGAACGTGAGCTCTATGAAAACAGATACTTCGTTTAGTTCACATTTGTAACCCTGAAACCTACAACATGCCTTCTTCATATGGCTTCATATAATAAGTGTTCAATAAATATTTATTGAATGAACAATTCTTCTACTTAGGCTTTAGTCACAGATGTGCCCACAGAAACACAGGAGCTGAAAGATGTGGGTATCCCTTTGTTACCTGCATCCATTGCCATGGGCACATTCCCCAGCTATGTGAGTCAGAACCCCAGAAGCATTCTGGCAATTGAAAAATCCCAATCTACTGCTGAGGTTTCAAATATCTTGATTTCACAAGACCCTGTTGGTAGAGAATAAAGGATCTATTGATCTTGGTTTTCATCAAATTCAGCTTTAATAAAATAAAAAAGAATTAGCTTCTAGAGTGGGGTTGATAGGATAAAGAAACATTTTTAAAAGTACTTTTTGGAGTGGGATTGATAATAGACAGGATTTCACTTTCTATACACATTTAGTGCCATTTTATACTGTTCAAATTGTTTTATTTGTATGCATAGTCACTGTTAAAAATTTTTTACAAGAGATAGTTTACCATAAGATAAAATGTTTTTAATATCATCTGGGAAAAAAAGAACATAATTATACTTGTTAAAACGTACTCCTTCTCCTACCCTCCTTATTTCTCCCTTACATGTAAAGTAGCATCTTTGTATCTTTAACAAAAGGGCTATAGATTCTCCTGAAATACCAGGGTTCACTTTTAGTTCACTAAGTCTCTCAAGGAAGTTAGAGATTTCTTATTTTGTGTCTTTCATCATTCTCATTGAGATACTAATACTATATATTTATATACTTGCCTCTGTTTGTAGACTCTGCCCTCACAAATTATCTAATCAGAAAAATGCAAATATATCTTTATTGTTAATTACAAAGAAAAAATTTAAACCAGTAATATATTCCAAGCACTTTACATTTGCTACCACAGAACAAAAGAGTACAAGAATTATCACTAATAAAAAACCTCTAAGAATTTACACTAGATAATTAAACCCAAAAGAAAACAGAATGAGTTAATGATTTGAAAAATAATCATCCCTTCATGTGAGAGATTATTTATCCTAACATTTCTAATACATTTTTAAAAGTACTCTGTCCCATTTTTATTACAGAAATATATGTATGTGTGTGCATGTGTGTACATGTATTAGTATGCAAATGAATAGAAAGGGAGAAAAGATGCTCATAAAATTGTTGACAGTGTTACCCCTCAGGAGGACAATGGAGGTGGGGTAAATAATAAAGGAAAATTTTAACATTTTCGTGGCTATAGTTCTGTATTGAGTTTTTAACAATGATATATGTGGTTTGTGTAGCATATATGTATTTGTATGTGTATATTTATATATAAATATATATGACCAATGACTAATATTTTTAGGATATTTTAGAGTAATTAAACTTAATTTTTCAAAAATAAATCATTTTAAGAAACTGATCTTAGCATTTAAATGTTTAAAAATGAAATATGTCTTAAAATGAATTAACAACTTTCTAATATTTCTGTCTTTATATCTAGATTGCTACATTGATACAGGATATACTTAAGTATGGTGGGGGAGGAGAAGAGAATAAGTAAAATACAAATATAGGTACTTCTGACATATTTCTAATGTATTGATTTTTCAGGTAAAGGGGTATAAAATTTTCTAATTATCTCTTCTATCTTTCTAAGAGAAATGAGAAAAATACCTGATTGGTTGCTACCTTTCGAGTCCATGACCCACTTCCTGAAATCTTGCTGATGGGCTATCATGTGGAACATTTCCCATCAGTAGTTGAAATTACCTTTCAGAACCTTCAACATGTTTCAGAATCTCAAGATGAATAATTAATGCAACCGCACTCACAGACCTTAGTAATGAGCACATATTTTATAAGTAAATAACTAATGTCCAATACCAAATGAATACCAATGGAATAGAGATTTCTGGGAAGCAGGCGTGATGTTTTGCGTGAAACCTGAAAGTGACAGTGTAGGCTAATATTCACAAACTTCCACTTTTATTAGTTGGTTTTTAGACCCATTTACTGAGTGTGTCAGCTTAATTCTCATACTGGCAAATGAATGTTGTTTGTGGCTCATGAAAGAGAATAGAATTAGCTATATCATTTACCCACAGGAAGCCACAAATAATGTTAACTGATCAGCTGCCCATAAATTTATTCTTTTTAACTGTTGAATTATGCATTCAATATTCTGTACTTGAAAGCAGTTTTTCCCTCCTTTCCTGTATTTGTGTCAGCCTTTTCTACTTTGTGAATCATTTCTATATTCATAGAGGGTATTACATGAATCAAAAGCCTGCATATATATATACACACACAAATATAAGTGTGTCTGTGGTGTGTGTGTGTGTATAAAATAGTTTAGCCTCACATGCCTGCATGACTTTGAAATATTTTTCCATTTAATTCAATATTTTCTTAAAGCCAGACTTTGTAAAATCTAATTTAAAGGCCCTACATCGCATAAAAACATGTAACTACAAGAGAATTCATGGAATTGACCATTTTCCCTGGTAAATACCAAAAAGCCATATTTCTTGGGTTACCTCTGCTTTTCCAAGCTTATTTTCCTGACAATCTATAGACTTCTTTTCAATTAAAGCAGTTTCAAGTGATCATGAGGATATTACATGTTTTTCTAGTCACTTAGGACACACAAATTATGTATCATTTTCTATTTGCTTTGAGAGAATCAAGTGAAAAGAGGAACCCTAAATTGTGTGATATTATCCGTTAATATTTTCACAAAAAATACCCATGAAGCACATTGGCCTAAAACAAAGGAAGGCTATTGGTTAATGTAAAGAATCTATTAGAAGGGATAAGGAAGCTGGCAGTAGCATGGTGGGGTCAACAGAGTCCGAGCTCAGTACTACACGGTTACCAGGAGAGCAAGAAGTGACACGACCTCCCTGTATCTCAGTCTCTTCATGTGTAAATGGGAATAATTATTTCTCTCTCTTAGAGTCCTTCTTAAAATTAAATTAAACAATGCATTTAAAATGCATGACACAGTAAAGCCTCAATAAACATCAGTTTGCTCCACACCCTATCCCTTCTTTCATCCACCTATAAGTATCAAATCTAAAACTCCCTGATATCACCTCTGAGAAAGCATCGGTATGAGTTCTATGGTGCAAAATCTGAATATTGAGGCAACCACGCTTTGGTCACTCTGGATCCCCTTCTCACTATACTTTTCCTTCATGGCATTTATCACAATTGTAATTAAGTCATTACTCATAACTATTTATCTAATGTTTGTCCCCTCTGCTAAGTTGTGATTCCATTAGGACCATGACCATTTCTGTCTTCCACCGTGGCAAACT
Source organism: Lyroderma lyra (assembly GCA_004026885.1). Classification (NCBI taxonomy): domain Eukaryota; kingdom Metazoa; phylum Chordata; class Mammalia; order Chiroptera; family Megadermatidae; genus Lyroderma; species Lyroderma lyra. The sequence continues at coordinate 25,891 of PVJL010006425.1, read as the reverse complement.
CAAAACATAGGACAGGTACTAGTGGTTAATGATGCTCATTGAATGAATGAATGAATGAATAATATTTCTCTTTAAATTCTCTAAGGTCAAATGCCTTTTACCTGAATCATGGATAGTCACTACAGACACACGGCACAAGGAATATGCAATTTAAAATGGTAAGATTGCCAAGACAAAAAAGCCAATGTGAATTTTTAATGAAACATAAAGTTCAGCATTTCCATTTGTTCCAAATAGAATGCTTCCAAATGATTTATCATATCACAGGCCACTGTTCATCACTTTCAAAAAATATACTGATTCTACTTCAATTATTCTACAGCTATTCATGTTTATAAATTTTCCCAAAAATATCAATTGGCAATGATCTTTCTATAAGGAAAACATAAACATTGTTCTTTGATCTGTTGTTAGTGTTGTAATTTGTAGAGTCTAAGGCTACTTTAAGACTTTGCTTTAAACTCAAATTTACCTAAAACCTATACTAAAAAAGGGAGGCAACATTTATGATCATTCCATCCTGTGAGTTGTCTGCCACTACCATTATTTATATTAAACTAATTTTAATCCCTTAAAAATAAATTACTTCAAAAATTAAGACTGAGATACTTCTCCAAAAAAAAAAGGAAGCAAACAAATACAACACTGATTTTCACAGAACCCAGAGCAATTTACATTTATTTTTAATGCATTTTAAGTGAAAACTAAAACTGTGTCAGAAACACGACCAGCGTGCAGATACGGAAAAGGACTAAACTGCTTGGGAAACTTCTGGTACATATAAAGGAGTGACATGGAGAGACGTCTGCTAGAATAGCAATGGGGAAAATGGCTCAGTAAGGGGAATTTACTGCCATTTGACTTGCCAGAACCAGAATATTAATTTTAAAATGTGAATACTCACTGACAGGTCTAATCTTAAATATTCCTATAAGGCTTTTATTTATTAGACTTTTACAGTGTGTCAGACACTTTGCTAAGAACTTGAAGGAACTTTTTTTGTTTCATTCTTATTTTGTTAAATGATCTCACAATGTAAGAATAACTATGCTTATTGTATAGATCAAGAAATGAAGGCCCTGCTAACAAGCAAAACAATTAGAAACTAAAATGTATCTCTTTCCAAAATTCCTGGCTCTTAATCACTATGGTATGTTGACTATACAATTTTATGCATCAGATAACCCCAAACTCAGAAGTATTTTATTAGGAAAACAATTACAAAATACAAGTTCAAAAACTTTTGCTTGAAAATCAAGCAAAATGGTTAAAGTCTGAACGTAGGAAATCTGAGCAGTCTTGGCAGATATACCTGACACCTCTGCCTTCTACAGTCCCACTAAAGTAACAACAGTGAGCCTGAAATCCCAAATTGTACCTGGATCTCCAGGAGACTGGGGCTTTTCTCTCCTAGAGTAAGCTTGTCCAACCAATGGCCCATGGGCCACACGTGGCCCAAGACAGCTTTGAATGTGGCCCAACATAAATTTGTAAACTTTCTTAAAACATTATGAGACTTTTTTGCAATTTTTAGCTCATCAGCTACAGTTAGTGTTAATGTATTTTATGTGTGGCCCAAGACAATTCTTCTTCCAGTGTGGCCCAGGGAAGCCAAAAGATTGAACACCCCTAACCTAGAGGAAGATGAAAGTCCAGGGGGGAAAAAAATCACAAAGAAAACAAAGAGCTTCTCCTCAAATCCCATGGCAAAAATCTCAAATTTCTTGTCTTTCCAAAGGGGTACAACTACCAAAAGTCAAAAGAACCCATCAAGCTATTGAACAACAATCGAAGGACACTGGGTACGTGGAATCCTTGAGCCAGCAGCACCACCCGCCTGGCTCCCACTGTCCTAGAAGACAGCCAGGCACAGACGTGAAATTGTTCCCAGTGTCTGTAATGAGAGGACTGTCACAGCACCTTAAAAATCGCAAGAGCAGAGACTATTTCTCCCACTAAGTCATGGAGGACTGAGTTGGCCACGTCATCCACCACCAGCCCAGGAGAGTAAAAAAGTTCCTACAGACTGATAAAAGCCAGCATAAAACTGAGCAAAAATAGGAAGTAATACATTTCCAAACTTTGTGCAAATGAAATGGTGTACAATCTCACTAATATTCAGGGAAATTAAAATTTTTTAAATGAGATTCTAATTTTTTATGTAGCAAAAGGGTAAAACTAAAAATGTTAACTAATGCTGCCAAGAACATAGAGAAACTGGTGCTTCTGTGTAGTGGAGGACATAGGAAGTGCTAAATATTTTTAGAAAGTAACCTGAAAATTTATCAAAATTAAAATTTCAAATATTCTTAAATGCAGAAATCCCACTTTGGGAAATACAATTGACAGTACTAAAAGCATCAGGACATAGAGATATATGCACAAGAGTTTTATTATGTGTTAAAATGGAAATCACTTTGAATATTATCTATAGGAAAATGATTAAATATACTGTACTATGTCCATTCTGTGCAGTCTAAACCAACCAGTAAAAAGAATGTTTTCTATTAACCTGAAGGCCTATAACAAAAGCAAAGTATAGAGCATGCACAGTTATATTTTATTTAAAAACCTGTTTGTGTGTACTCATGTGATACCTTTGTATGGACATAAAGAAAATTGGAGAATGTCATGCACTGTGCTATTAATGTACTTTATTTCAGAGAAGTGAAAATAGAAAGATAAGAGAAAATCATTCACTTTTCCTTTTATACAGTAATGCCTCCTTATCCATGCTTGATACATTCCAAGACCCCCAGTAGATGCCTAAACCACAGATAGTACTGAACCATATATACATTGTGTGTGTGTGTGTGTGTGTGTGTGTGTGTGTGTGTGTACACACACATATGTATACACACATATCACAATTTAAGACTTATTGTTTATTCCTGGAATTTTTCGTTTAATTGTGTACCACAGTTGTCTGCAGTAACTAAAACCACGGGAAAGAGAAGCCTCAGATAAATGGGGAGTACTATATTTCTGTATTTGATATCAGTAGGGCATTGTTTTGAAAATTTAAAAAAAAAACTAAAAGTAAAAAAGCATTAGATAAAATTACTTTCAATAAGGGATTTCTGGTCAAGATGGCAGAGTCGGTAAATGGTATGCTTCCCTACTCTCACGACCACATCAAAATTACAACTAAACTACAGAATAAACATCCTTGAGAATCACCTGAAATCCAGCTGAAACAAAGCCCTACAACTAAAGACATACAAAAGAAGCTACCTCAAGACTGGTAGAAGGGGTGGAGACACAAAAAGAGCTGGTCCTATATCCCAGTGCAACCATTAAAAATAAGGAGGGATATCTCACCTGAGGAGAAGGGGTCCCAACCCAAACCAGGCTCCCCAGCCCAAGGTTCAACAGCCATGGAAAGAAGTGCCCATAACTTCTGGCTGTGAAAACCAGTAGAGATCGTGGCTGAGTGAGAGCAGGGTGGCTACAGTCCTAGGCGCTCTTCTTAAAGGGCCTCCACAAGAACTTATTCCATTGGTGGACTCACTCACTCTGAGCACCAGTGCTGGGGCAGCAACTCAAAAGGCACCAGGGAAGAACTGAATCATCTAGTTTAGGGTGAGGGCTACAAGGGCAGCTTTCTTACTGGAAGGAGGAGGTGGAAGAAACCCTTTTTTTGTTGGTGAGTCCTCCTCCCTCCCAGCTTCTGCTGTGGGTGACCACCTTATCTGAGTCTCCATCCACTTGGCTAACCTCGCCCTGGTAATTTAATTCCCTGAGGCTCTGCCCCACCCAACTTTCAGTCCCACCCAAGCCACTTCCAATGGCTTTTCCCATACAAACCATCTATCTATCTTGGCTCAGGCTATAAAGTTCCCTAAAATTGCTCAAAGGCTCACAAAACCCACACTAATAGTATCTGGCTTCAGCATGCCCGTACCTCATGCTGAGCATCCCCAAGCATGGCATTAACCATAGCCTGCCTCAATTTGTACTATTTTGCACTCCTAATTATTTTTCACCACATATTAACTCAAAGTTTGGTTTCCGATTTTTTTTTCTTTTTTCTGATGACAAGTCCTCCATTTGATTGCCTCAGCAACCTGTATTGACTTGGTCTAACTTCTGACTCAGAAACTACACTCCAGTTTAAATACTTCCAAAGTTCAGAAACCACAAATATCCCCTATGACAAAATACACATGAAACGTATATAATTCTCAAAGTCCAAACACACCATCTCTCACAATGCTGCACTGTTTTGCAGTTTATTATATTTTTAACTTACTTTTGTATAATATGTATGTATATATATGTATGTATGTGTGTGTGTGTGTGTGTGTGTGTGTGTATATATATATACACATTTATATTTCTGTAATATTTTCACTCATCTTTGATTCACTAAGGCAATGTAAATATCACTCCCTTTATAAGACCTTAGAGGAGAAATATATATTTATAATACAGTTTCCCAAATCAATATATATATATATATATGTATTAAATAAATCTCAGAAAGAGATATTTAAGTACATATATATTTTTAGAGTAATATACCAATTTTATACTATAATTGTTATTACTTTTTACTTTTGGTTTATTAAAATTGAATGATGCAATTGTATCTCAAGTAAAACAACTGAATTATGAAAGAATGTCCATACTCATAAGAAAGTCCTAAACAGCATGTTTAGGCAAAGGAGAGTAGTTCAACTATCCAATAGTAATTTTGAGAAAGTTCCAGTAATGGTTAGGATAATCTTTTTGAAAAATTTTGGCCAAAAGGAAATAGTTTAAATCCACTATCATTACTGCTTATAGGCAGTTAAAAATGACCTTGTCTCTGTAATCAAACACACTATATAAATTCCAAATACCTGCTCTAGGGAACATAGAAGAAATTGCTCATAAAAATCTTTCTCATATACTGAGAACCTTTCATTATTACTATATATGCATTTACTTATTCAATGAGAATTTACTAAGTATCTACTATGTACTAGGCACTATATGCACTATAAATATGGGAAATCTCTGCTCATTCACTATTAGCTGTGTAATATCTGAATGTTTCTTGCTATGTTTTAAAGTGTGCAAGATTCATTTTTCTCCTCTACAAAACAGATATAATAAGAATACCTTGTCCAGAGAAGTCTTGTGAGAATTAAGCATTCATTAATGCAGTTATTAGTGTCTAGCACTTAGTAAGTGCTTGATGAATGTTCGATGTTTTATTATCATTATCATTTCATTACTCCTTTCTTGAGGATTTTCTATTCTATAAAATGGTAAGAGAACAATGGAAAGGACAGGTAAGAACATTCCATGTTAAGGAACAAGTTCTGCAGAAACAGAAAAGAGCACAATAAAACTTGGTGTAAAACAAAAGCAGATAACTGAATTTAATGTTTTTAAATCGCCACCTTGGAAAAGAAAAACATTATTCTTTTATGCCTTTTATTCCTGAGATACTAACAAAGGAGTAATAGCAATCAACAAAAGATAATGTCCTATCTTTATATCCCTAGGCATAACACAGTTCCTGGCACGTAGGTGATACCTAAAAATATAGACAAGTAAACTGACAAATAAACAAACAAATGAGTGTGTGTGTGTGTGCATGTGTGTGTGCATGTGCATGTGTGTATAATCAAATTTGTATTTTAGAAAGATAATCTTTGTAGCAATGTTAAAAATGAAGATTAATGAAACTGGATTAAGGAGAACAGTGAAGTCATTAAGTCATGTGAGAGGTGGTGACGACCTAAACCATGACAAATCCAGTGGGCACAGAGAGAGAAGAGACCTGGAACATGGTATCCTTGAATGTGGATGATGAGAAAGAACGAACAAAAACTATCTCAAAGTTTCCAGGTAACAGAGTATGTGGAGAATCTAATAATTAAAAGAGAGAGCAAAGGATAGAGAGAAAAATTTGGAAGGGGGACATATAGGAAGAGAATGAGAAATGTAACGGGGGACTTAATGAGGTGCTGTAAAGTAAACATGGACACCACGAGCATGGAAGGGGTGGCTGACGTGGTGGGAGTGGAATTATCCAGCAAGAGCATGAAGGTGATGAAGAAAGAAAAGATCAAAATTTAAACAGGCAGATCGTCAAATATTACAGTGCTAGGTGATTCAAATGATTGCATAACAAGTCTCATATGTTAATGCCTCCAAGAAAAAGAGAAGACTGAGGATGTGATAAAGAAGAAGGTGCCAGAAATGCAGAAGGTCTTTAAGAGAACGGACTTGGAAAACCATGGGAACAGCCAATATATTTTAAAGGCACAGGGGTGAGGAGTACGGGGAGTATCAACCCTGATGAATGCAAAGAAATGCTCAAAGAAAGCAGACAGAAAAACTGTCCATTGGGTCAAACAGTAAAAGTAGAGAGAGTCACATGGGGCGTCCCAGTTTCTCACTCCCTCCAACAATGCATGAGAGTGCCCACAGTCACGTCAACACAGGCACACTGTCAAGCTTTTGCATTTTGCCAATCCGATGTATGAGAAAAACGACATCTCATTGTAGTTGTGAATTACTCTTAGAACAAAATTGAATATTTATTTATATATGGAAGGCCCTTTTTCAGTTTTTTATAAATTGTCTGTTCATGTATTTTTTACCTTTTTTCCACAGGATTTTGACTTTTTTCTCTCACCTTTTAAAGGCTCTTTATAGTTTAGTGACATTAGACTTTTGACTTTCATTCTATTATTTTTTTTACACAAAAGCTGTTTCTTTAATTCTCTACAGTCAAATTCATCAAATTTTTGTTTAATTCATCTAGATTTAGAACCATACCTAGGAAGTCTTTCCTAAACCCAGATTTGAGCAGGATTCACCTGCTTTCTTCTAGTTCTTATATGAATTCTTTGTGCCTTTAAGTTTCCAATCCATTTTAAGCTTGTTTTTATTTACTGGTATAAGAAAAGTATTTAATTTTATCTTTTTCCAAATAACTATCCAGTTGCCTACATGTCATTTATTAAACAGTCCATCTTTTCTCCAATGATTTTAACACCGTTTTCACCTACTAAAATTCCACATGTACATGGTACAATTTCCAGACTTTTTCATCTATTCCACTGAAACATACACCTATTTATGCACCAGGCCCACACTGTTTTAACTGCAAAGGCTTAGACAGCATCTTAAAGTATGGTAGAGCTGTTCTCCCTTACAACTGCTCCTTGCATGTTATTTTCAATATTAACTTTGCTATCAACTCGTCTAACTCCACAAAAGGACATTTGTTGGTATATTTATTATCATCATATTAAATCTATAAATCAACATAGGAAGAACTGACATTTTAATAAGGTTGAGACATCTATCCAAGAGGGAGGAATGTCTCAATTTGTTTAAGTCAGAAAGGTTACATTGTTTGCTTCACATAGATATGACATATTAATTGTTAGTTTTATTCCTAAGTATTTTCTTTTTGTTGTTGTTGCTACTGTAAATTGAGTTCTTTTGTTGCTGTTTCCTCTGTAAATGGAGTTCTCATTATAGCTTCTAACAGGCTGTTATTTATGTATATAAGGGCAATTCAACCTTGGCATTGCACTGTTGACATCTGTGCCTAATACTTTGTTGTGGAGAGCTGTCCCGTGCACTATAAGGTATTTAGCAGATCTTTGACCTCCACCCACTAGATGTCAGTAACATTAACATTCCCAGTCGTGGCAACTCAATATCTCCAGATAATGCCACATGTCACCTGGTACAGCATGGGAGTAACAGGTAATTGCCTTCGGGTAAGAAACACTATGCATATAAAGACTATTGATTTTTGCATGCAACTTATATAGTTCACAATCTTGTAGAATTATTACATTCTCTGCCTGAGTCCTGAAACATTTGAGAAATATGGCAAGAGTAAAGCAGGAGACCAAAACATCATCTTTACTACTAGTAGAATTATTATGGGAGAATGTAGCTCAAATCTGCAGGCCAGTGGGGCTTTCTAATGCTGAATCCAAGAATTAGACCTATATCTTCCTAATATTCCCCAAGTCACAGGTAGCACAGGAAAACCACAGACTTACCCAGGTCAGATAGGTCCTTCTCACTACTTGATAGAGAGAAGAGCAGGATTGGTTCCTCTTACACTCAGGCTGTTTCCTAAGAGAAAGGGGAAAGGGAAAAGCTATCAATTTCTCCTTTAAAACTCTTGTAACTGATTAAGGGGGTGGAGATATACCAAGAGCTCCCTCCACCAATTAAAAAAAAAAAAATCAAGAGTAAGCAGTAAATACGCTCTTGGACACAAAAGCCTTGCTCAAAATCTTATCTAGAAATGTCAAATAATCATCAGAATTACCTCATAGGTGCTCAGAAACAAGGTGAGTCACTTCCGACTACCTAGAGAATGCTGTTCTGTGAAGCAGGGCTGTCAGACTCACATCAGCCAGGATGCTCACAGTACCAAGACTGACGTGTAATCTACAGCTCAGTCAAGGAGAGAATTATTCCCTCCTCAAAAGTGTGAGATAGCTTGTTTCTTGGGATCCAAATCAGCCTAGCTTCTGTCCAAAGTACCACCAAGTATTTTATAACATGGCTTCCTCTTCCAAGTTCTTTCCTTAGGGCTTAGGGCTCAAAACTAGTCATAGAAAGGGGCTTTGTCCCATCATCTCCATTGTCCTCATTAATTTGGTCTCTCCTCACCAAGAATCAGTAAACAATAAACACTTCGTTGTCCCCCTTCCAAACTCACACCAATGTCACCTCTAAAAGCCCTCATATTATATTCATTTTACAAATAAATGTCCCAAGGCATCATTACACCACCAGTTCCACAACGAGACTCTGAATCCTGTTTTTACTGCTTATGAAACGTAACTTCTTCCAACTGTGCGCACTATTCAAAATGTGTCCTCACAATTCAACAATAGTTATGAAGCATTACTACATGGCAAAGATATATGCCAGAGCTCTGTTGACAGGAATCCCACTAACATTTCCAGGTTAAAGTCACATTCTTGTTTATATCAAGACACACAGGCTAAAACAGGGGTTCTCAACCTCTGGGCCACAGACAAGTACCAGTCCGTGGCCTGTTAGGAACTGGCCACACAGCAGGAGGTGAGTGGCAGCAAGTGATGGAAGCTTCATCTGTTACTTACAGCCGCTCCCCATCGCTGGTATTACTGCCTGAACTCTGCCTCCTGTCAGATCAGCAGCTGCATGAGATTCTCACAGAAGCACAGATGCTATTGTGAACTGTACATGTGAGGGATCTAGGTTGCATGCTCCTTATGAGAATCTAATGTCTGATGATCTGAAGTGGAGCTGAGGCAGTGACGCTAGTGCTGGGAAGCAGCTGCAACTACAGGTTAACATTAGCAGAGAGGTCTGACTGCACAGAGACCACAATAAATCAATTGCTTGCAGACTCATATCAAAACCCTATCAGTGAGGGGCAAGTAACAATTAAGCTGCATCTGGTGGCAGCCTTTATAGTGCCAAGTGAGTTGTATAGTATTTCATTATATATTACAATGCAATAATAATAGAAATAAATTGCATAATAAATTTAATGCACTTGAATCATCCCAAAACCATCCCCCTACCCTGGTCCCTGGAAAAATTATCTTCCATGAAACTGGTACCTGGGACTGCTGGGCTAGAAGGTTTTGCTGAGTATATATGACTATGTGTTCACTCACAATCCTGGGGAAAGATGTCAGTACATTAGGCCACTCAGCAATTCAGTTCCTTTACTCTATGTTTTACCTTCCTGAATATCTTTAACTTAAATACCTCACTATCTCAGCTTCAGGCAGACAAAACCACAAGAATAGCAAGTGGAATCCTAGATAGTACCCTACCATCAATTGCCTAAAGAATTAAAGCCAAGCTGCCAATCTGAATTTCTGCCCAGGGATGCCTTTAAGGGAAAAGCAATGTTGTTACTACAAAAGATGGTTGAATGATCCTCTCTCCCCAAATCCATCACTTTTATAAATTATTAGCCTAACAACACTCCAGAAACTGTAGCGGGTAGCTTAAAAATGATTTGGTATTGCTTATTTCCTTAAAATATATACCATATTCATGTTTCTTAAATAACTTGAAACATGCATATATATGGCTCATAATGAAAAATAAAGAAATTCATACAGAAAAAGAAAAGGTGTTCTGAAACTGAGCACAAATGTAGGCTGTGAGTTTCCTGGTAGTCATGGAAATAAAAGAAAGGTAATCACTTATCTCTTACTAAGCTTGATAAATTTTTCCTGTAAATATTTATTTTAAGAACATTTAATTACATTAGGAATATACTCAAAAAGTAGTTCTACAAGAGCTGTAGAAATATTCTTTATAATATCATTCTTTTAAATGATAAAAGTCAAGGGCTTTATTATGTGTGTTTTGTGTGGTATTCTTATTTTTAAATGGTGATTAACTATTTAACTAATAAAATAGTTCTGACTTTTTAAAATAATACTAATCATTGTACCCATGCTTTTGGTAGGAGTTTGATGGTGATCATTTCAAGCAGAGCTTTAAGATTAATGCTTAAAAGGCAAATATTCTGTTTTAATTTAAACAACTAAAAATAATTATTAAAGAATAAAGGGTGTTTATGTGGGTATGAGTGTGAGTGACATACACGCTGTGTGATGGGAATACATATCATATATAGATATAGATATCTGATATGAAATATTCTATTCAGATAGGAGACAGGAACAGGGGTGATATTGTTTCTAGAATTAATGAACCTGATTTGAGCTCTGAGTTAAGCAGGACATTAAAATTTTGGTAAGATGGATCTAAAGGATGAAAAAGAGTCAAATAATAATCAAATAAAAGCTTTAAATTTCTTTAAAAGCCCAGAGAGCTTGAAACCCCAGAACTTCACACTCTAATGCATGGAAGAAAAAAATTTGACCCAGAAGAACTAATTGTAAGTAGAGTGGCTGCTTTCTTTTGTTCTATCAAAATAACTTGCCTCTGACTTGTTGCCTTGAGTGTTTCAGTAGCTATATAAGCAAACATTTATAACTGTCATGTTTGTTGTCTTGCTTTAATGGGTAGAGTACAATCTCTTCAGATGCCTTTGTTCTCATCCTTGCCCCACCATTTGCCCAGTGGGACTTTGGGCAGGCAACCAGACTTAAGCCTCCATTCTCTCATCTGTAAAACAGGGGTAATGATAGTACCTACTAGGTGGAATTTTATTAGAATGTGTGTTATGCAGAATAATGACTCCCCCCCCAAAAAAAAAAATATCCACATCCTAATCCCTGAAAGATGTGACTATATTACCTTATGTGGCAAAGGCACTTTTGTAGATGTGATTAAATTAAGGATCTGAGATGGGGAGATTATTTTGTATTATCCAAGTAGATCCAATGTAATCACAAGAGTTAAAAAAGGAAATGTGACTGGGAAGTCAGAGTGATGTGACTGCTGGCTTTAAAGACAGAGGGAAAGGCCATGAGCCAAGGAATACAGACATCCTCTAGAAGCAGGAAAAGGTACAGAATTAGATTCTTCCCTGGAGTCTCCAGAAGAAACATAATCCTGACAATAACATAATTTTAGCCCAGTGAAACCCATCTGGACTTCTTCAGAATTGTAAGATAATAAATCTGTGGGTTTTTTAAGCCACTAAATTTGTGGTAATTTGTAAGATCTGTAGGGAAGTGATCTAGAATTAAATGAGGAAATACATACAAAACACATTGATGTACTCAATAAATGTTAAAATGATAATGATGAATGATGGCGATGCATATTTTTGTTCTGATAGTAGTTTCCAGATAGGTTGACTACTTGGTTAAATTGTATGAAAATTCCAATATTTAATCATTTTGACCTATAAAAATCATTTAATATGGTCCAACTTAATACTTCTAAGCCTACTACTTATTCATAGGAATTTTTAAAACATTCAAAGAAGATACCTATTTCCTCAAATTTATCTTACCATTCCTTCTCTAATTACAACCTCATGAGATTGTTATATGGATTAAAAGAAATAATGGATGTAAAGTAGTACAAAAACTACTAACAATAACCCCGAATACATATTAGCCATTATTATGCTCTTTAATGTAAGTTCCAGGAAAGCAGAGACTCCGTGTTATTCACTGCTGAAACTTCTGTTTGCACAACAGTGAATTTTCACATAAATTATTTATTTTAAAAAAATGAACCAAAAAAATTCTACATAGTTTCCTACAGTGCCTGTCCAACATGACTTTTTGTTAGCACTATCATGCCTTTAAAAACTTTTTGTTAGATTAAAAAAATATCACTTGGGTCTCATTTTATCAAGTATTCTGTTTCTCTTTTGTATCTTGGTTCTTCTCCCTCTGTACCTTATACATTATTTGTGTTTGTCATAGTGTGTAACCATAGGGGTAAGAAAATTTCTTTTCACTGATTGACTGATACAAGTAGCAATGTCTTATAATAGAGGCATCTTCTTTGGGCCTCTTTCCTGGTTAAAGGAAACATAGTGACCCACATCACCTTTGTTCATGGCTAGCAGTGTAGAACTGAACAGACATTTAAAGGCACAAAAAATATAGCAAGAGGATATGAGTGCTCTCTCACATTTCACTTCCCCCTTACTACCAGGTAAAACCCCATGACCAGCTACAGCGATGGTAACATAAGCAAGAAATAAATTTCATGTGTGTATTAAGGCACTGAGACTTTGAAATTGTCCATCACCATACATTAGCTTAGCCTCTTAACCTGACCAAAAAAGAGAAAATATATACTTAATAATTTAATGATCCTGATTATAGATTGATTAGTAGTTGCTCTTACTCTTAGAAAAACAATTATTTTCAAAATTACTTTTTAAAAAAAATGAAAGTGGTATGAAGCAAAGATTGGGAACATTACAAAATACCAGGAAACAAAGAAACTAAAACTTTGAATGTTATAAGTGAAATAACAGTCATCAGAGATAAAATTAGACAAAAATTGAGATTTGTGCTACTGGTTCAAAACACGCATGGGAAGAAAAGCAATATTCTAGGTTTCATAATGCCAGAGAACAGACATCCCTGTTCAACATTAATGGATAGTGCGTGTTATTACACACTATTATCGCTTGTATTAGAATTCTAGACAGATGTTCACCAGCTGGCAACATAACTCAGAATTTCAAATAGAGAGAATATCTGAGATACTAGACTATGAAAATAACACACTATAGCAGTGGTTCTCCAACGTTATTATAAGCATCACATATGGATCTGGTGTAAAACGCAGATTCCTGTCCTGCTTCCAGCTATTAATGGACACGATGTCTAGAGAAATGCCAGTTGACTATGATGCAAGTGGTCCAGGTACCATACTTTTGGAAAAAGTGCCCTTTATTAGGAAACAGTAACTGGATCCAACATAAATGTAAAACACCCTCCCCATACACACTTGAATGTTTGCCTTTTCCTTCAAATTTGTTTTATGAGAGCTAACTTTAATATTATACAGGAACTTTTTACTCCCTCTACATAACATACACGCACGCATGCATACATTTTCTTACACTTACGCTGGTATCTAGGTATTCACATAATTCTTTCAATAGCTTGAATGTTTTTTGTTTTTTTTTTATAATCCATTTTTATTGTCAGACTTATTGGGGTGACATCTGTTGTTGAATGTTTATTCAGTTGAAATAATCAAAAATATTTTCCAATAATGATGTATTTCTCTAAAGATGTCATTTCATTTTTAGTATTAATGATGTCACATTTTAAACAGTCTTCTTATTATCTTTTCCATTAGCACGATCTATGAGAATTGTTCTAAGGATTAAATGAGATCATAATTATTTAGAAAAGTGCTTAGACTATAGTAAACCTAACATATCACTGATTATTAGATCTTAATATTCACTGGAACCTAAGTTTCATGAGAGCAGAGACTTCCTATGTATTATTCATCACTGCAACTTCTGGTCTCATAAAGGACAACTGACAAATATTTGCTGGGTGGATAGATGAGAAAGACTCTGAAAATTGCTGTTATTATGATCACCTACTTAGGTTTATACCATTCAAAAGCTCGAGGGTTAAAACCACATACTTCCATGATATTTTTACATTGTTTCACCATCTATCTTCCCTTCCTTGCCTTCCTCACCCACATCGTCACTTCACCACCCCCAACCAGAACATATAGTCCTAATGGTCCATAATTCTGAAATGACAGTGTTTCAGATTGCCTCCATCTAGAGTTCCCTGACACAGAAAGACTTTATTGCTCAAACCCAAAACATTGCCCAGCAGCCCAGGATCTATGCACAGGAGGCTGAGAACTAGTAGGTCCAGTTCAGCAGCCATGAGGTCATCTGATCATAATACTCTAGCTACCATGTGGAATTTAAGAGTTCTGGTAGCAAACTGACACATAATTTGTGTCTGGGAAACACAAAAGATGCTCCTTAGACAATGAATGTATAAAGACCTGGCAAAGTGATGGGCTGCCAGCAACAAGCATGACATCAGAATGTGTTAAGGAATCTCTCTGTGCTGACAAGGGAATAATGAAGTTGTGAGGAAGCTTAAATCTTCCAATCTCCTAAGGATGCCAGGCAGCTGAAGTAAAAAATATTTTGGTGAAAAAAAAAAAAACCTTTCAAAAATCATACGAAATGCATACTATGAAACACTGCAACACGTTGTTCTGACAAAAAAATTTCGACTTGCAACACAGGTTATAACACATCTGCTAGTAATTACTACGATGATTTTATTCCCTAATTTTGAATAATGGTTGTGTTCCTACCTTTTAAACCATACAGACATACATCGTACATGACATTAATGTTACATTTGTTTCTCATTATATGTGTTTCTCATTAACAACTAATTAGTCTTGATTTTTCCCCTTAAATTATGTAGTATTAAAAGAAATAGACCTTAAAAAATGTCAACAGCAGTCAGAGTTAAGTCAATATTAAAGAAACAAACAGTGCTGACCTATAGTTAACCCTGCAAGCAAGAATAAAAATTGACCACTCAAATTGCATGTTTAAATTAGCCAAAAAAAGAGTGTGAAAAAAAGAAAAAACATGTTCCACACTACATTTTCCTTAGTGGAGTAAAAAAATAGAAAAAATAGATTAGCTATGCTACATTTGGAATGAAACTGGATTATGTCAGATTTGAACAACCCAAACCTTGCTATCCCTCTATCCTCATACTTAGAAATCTAGACAACACATGTTTCTTCAACAGAAAAAACAAGTTTTCCATAAATTATGGTACATTGAAAAAAATTTTAAATATTTAAAATGTTATTTCTAAAATCTAAAACATCAACTGCCAAACTAAAACGCCCTAATAAAGTTAGATAATCCTAATTTTAGAATGTGTGCTCCCGAAGCGGGCACTAGACGATTCTAAACAATACGCTGGTATAATAAAATTGGAGAAAAGTGGTGTTTTTTAATTTTCTTTTTTCTTTGTGATAAATTCTAAAATGTTATATGTCGCTTGTTGGAAGTACAAGTTATAATAATCATGTCATCTTTCGCCACTATGCCTGACTCTACTGAATTTAAAAATATCAGAGGATCTCAGTGATGCCATGTCTGGTTCACCAATAATTGTAAGTAAGTTTTAAAATTCTCCTAAGTATCTGGCTAGAAGCAGAATACTTCTTGTTACTCACCTATCCAGCAAGGCTGCATCACTATAGTTGTAAGTCTTCCTGCAGTTTGAGAGGGTAGAAGTTCAAGATGGCCCCGGATTTACCCCACTCATTAAGGGTTCCTAGTAAAACAGTCCTGACGTTGATGTCTCAAAGACCCAACAAGCTGAAACCACCTTAACAAGGTATTAGTACTGCAGCATGCTTCATAAACTGCTACCAGCTGGAATAGGGCTTTAACAAGGTAAGGCATGGGAAAGAGAGAGTGAAGAAAAGAAAATAGTCATTTTACAGCTGAAACAGATATAAGAGACAATAGAGAATTAAAGAATAAGAATTTAGTAGAGGAGTTTTGTATAATTGTTTTATTTAGGGACAAACTCTTAAACAGAACAAAGATCAAGTAATATATTGTTATTCAAACCACTGGAGCTATTTTATACTTTTCCTTTTCATTGAATCTCAATTTGGAGCTGGAAAAAGTTAAAATAGTGTTTTTCCCTCTTTTCTCAAAAACAAAAATGAAACGTCTTCAACAATGTTCTCCCAAGTGTTTTATGATAACAAAATAAGGACAAGGAGTTTTATATCCCACATGTGAGTAAAATCATACGGTTCTCGCCTTTTTTCTAACTTATTTCGCTTAGCATGATAAATAATCTCAAGATCCTTCCATATTGTCACAAATGGTAGTATTTCATCTTTTCTTATGCCCGATGTAAAATTGAAAACACCAAACAAGACAAACAAACAAACAAACAAAAAAACCTCATAGACACAGGCAACTGTTTAGTGGTTACCAGAGGGTAAGTGGGGTGGTAGGAGAGGGTAAAGGGGGTCAAATACATGGTGATGGAAGAACTGAGTATGGGTGGTGAACACACAATGCAATATATAGATGATGTATTATAGAAACGTACTTGAAAACGATATGATTTTAGGTCTCAGGTGTACAATTAACCAATGTCAATGTCACCCCAGTCAATTTAATAAAAAAAAAACTTTTTAAAGGATCAGGAGGAGGAAAAAGAGGAGGGAGAGTAAAAGGAGAAGGGGAGACACTACAATTCAAAACTTGAAACAGCTGAACTAAAACAAATAAAGTGGTCTTAATTCTAACTGTAACAAAAACCAGTGTTTCTCAGATTATAATGTGAATGAAAATCACCTGGAGATCTTGCTCAAGTGCACCTTCTGCTTCAGTAGGTCTGAAATGAGGCTGAAGATTCTGTAGGATTTCTAAAAATGTTCCCACTAATGCGGATGCTGCTGGTCCATGGACCACAATTTGAGCATCAATGACCTAGGCCTAGGGTCTCCTGCAGGTTGACAGAAGCTGCTACTTCGTGTTTCATTCAAACAAAAATTGCAATTGGTCTGTTTTGTTCCAAGATGTTTAAAGTAGACAATACATGGCTTAACTCTCAATTATTTCTCTTTCATGTATTATTGGTCCTATTCTTCATGTTCCTAGCTGGATTCCAAGGGCACAATGGTGTATTTGGTAATTGATATTTAATTACTAATTCCCTTATGCCCTGTATATTGGTTATTTGATTGTTGATGAAATATTCAAAACCTATCTCCTCCTAACACAGTCAGAAAGAAGGCAGTTTCGAGCTTTTATCAGTCAATCAGATAATCAGGTAGGAGACCCCACTAACAAGCCAGTACCAGCTACAACTAAAAAAAGCCGGAAGCTAAGCAAGATGAGGTCTCCAGGGCTAAGAACAAAAAGTGCATCTTTATGTGGCAGAAAGAAAGTTTCTGGGTGCTGACTCTTGTGCCTCCCAGGTATCTCTACCATAAAACTACTGACAGTCACTGAAGGCCAACATGCATATACAATGTCCTCATGAAGAGAAGCTGCATAATTCAATCATATGTCTTATCTCTACAGAGCTTTTGTAATATAGACTACATGAAGAAAAGGTTTTTAATGTTGTCTTCTTACGCAAAGTGAAGTTTTGAGAAATAGAAGGAGGACGATTAATCCAGAACTCAGATATATTGGTTTTTTCCTATGTTTGCTTTCATGATAGGAAAAAAAAAAAACTGTTTAGTAGTGGACACTGACAAACATAACCTCAATAAGAAGCCCTGTTTCATGTCTAGTGTAATTCCCAAGAGTCAGAGCAATAAGGAAGAAACTCCCCTAAAGGCAGTAAGTAGGAAACAGGTGGATGAACTTGGGTAGTAACAGTGAAAACTTGGGGAACTGTGGGAAATGGGATGAGACGAAGGCTAACTCCATATGAATCCAAATATCCAATCTTTTCCCAGGAATAAATACCAATCTAAGTAAGTGTTTGATTGAAAGTAGTAAAAACTAGCACTGGTCACCTAAGTTGGTATCTCAACCAGTTACTGTGGTATCATGTACTAACAAAATGATTAGAAAGATATATTGGAGAAAATAAACAATTATTTTCATCTTTTTTATTGCTATCAAAGGTAAAGAGCTAATAAAAGACGCTATGAAAGAAAGCTGGTAAGAAAAGGATACACCACATAAGACACTAAGTTTAGAAGAGTGAAAAGGAAGCACTCGCATTAGTGAGCACAGTAAGCCTTGAATATGGTAGAGAGACCATGGAGAGAAGTTGTGCCAGCAAGTCAGAGAGGCCAAGCACAAAGAATCACAGGCAAAGGAAGTACAGAAGGGCCTCGTGTGTCAGAACAGGGACAAAATATGATAAAAACCATTACAATGAAACAATCATAAAACAGTATTAACATTCTAATATATTAAAAAAAGGTGAAATTAGAAGTCCAAAATTCTGAATATTTTATCCTAAATAAAGTCGCTGTATTAATGCAAGATCTACAACAGCAGAGGGAAAGAAATGAATTCTTATTCCTTTTGAAAAATCTTCATCACATCATTTAAGCAATAAAACTCTATAAATTTTAACAAGCAAGGTATCTTTGAGTAAAATGGCATAAGTGTAGGTGAGCTACCTTCTATTACACTCACTGAGACTATAGAATCAATAGAACATTTGCCAAAACCACATCACTCCGGAAATACACTCTTTTCATAAATGTAGATAATAGTAATCATAGGACATTATCTCATATCTCCTTTCTTTGTCTTAAAACCACAATTTAAAATACCAACACACATACAATCCAAAGTCTAAGTCGAAAGCTGTACCTACTTTTGAGTGAATAAATACATTTTCAGACCAAAACAAATTTAAAATATTAACTCTAAAAAGATACTTATTAGGAGTTACTTTACTCTTCTGTGAATAGAAGAGTAAACTCCAAACTAATGCACAATGTAGAACAAAAGGTATATTTATGATAATAGCATTCATTTTTTCAACCCTCCGCCCTCTTCCCCAATGTTTTCCCGTTTGCTACTTTTTAATCCACTGGGGGAGGGAAGGAAGAGAGAGGAGGGCAGAGAGCGCAGCAGAGGAGAAAGAGTAACTTAACCTTAGTCTTACAGTGACATCTAATGGTGATAAATGGTAACACTGGCTAACCTATCCCAATTAAACATAAAAATAGAAATTGCTGCACTGAAAATGAGAGGCTATTTCAGTGAGTATCTCCTATTTCTGTGTAAAAGCACAAAGACTCTGTTTCTACCACCATGTATGTTATTTAAGGGACTAAATCTGTGTTTTAGCACCCAATTACTGGCTTGTCCCTCTTGTCTGCCTGAGATAAAAAATTAAAAATAAATTTTAAAATACAAGATCAAGCCTATTTGCTCTATTAAAATTCTTCACTCCTTTTGTTATGAATATACAATGTGGGTGATTTAAAACAAATATTCAAAATGTGGGCAAATATTTTTAAAACACACACACACACACACACACACACACACACACAAAATCTGCCCAACAGCAATCTCATTTCGCTTTCTCCCTCCTCCTGAGCAACTGAACAAAACTAAGGACAGGTGCCCTAGCCTGTCTCTACCCAGCCTATCTTTAGCTTCACCATATTTCAGAAGTGAAGAGCATGAAAACTTGAAGTCAAAGAGACTTGGATTTCATTCCCATATCTCAAATATTATCTATCCAGCCAGGAAATATTGTTTAACCCCTTTAAGTTTCCATTCCTTCACTGATGGAATGAGAGAGTCTCTACCTCAAATGGTTTTGAGGGGGTTAAATTAAATGATACATGAAAAGCACCAGAATCTGGTTCACAGAAAGTATTTAACATGTCTGGTAATTTGATTTGGTAACTTCCTTCCACTAGATTCACAGCCAGTCAAATATCTTATTAGTTGCATACCTTTACTCACGCTGTTCCCTTTGCTTGGAATACCCTATCTTCAAAGCCTGACTCAGGTATATCCTCTTTTATAAACACTTCCTTAATACTGCCTCTCCTACAATTTCTCTGTTCTCTGGCTTGGAGCAATTACTGGGTTCTTGACATGACTCACCTTGTTTCACTAATATCCCCCTGCCCAACTGAATTTTATATTATGTTAGGACGAGGCTGACTAGACATGCCATTTTAAATGGGACAGAAAGCAATGGTATTATCTTGTTTCAAATGGTAAGTGTGGTCAGCAAACTGACACCTTGAAATGAGGCAGTACCATTGTATTCTGTCCCATTTAAAATGGTACATCTGCTCAACCTAGTTAGGGCAAAACCCAGGTAGGACCTCACCAGAGTACAACACTGAACGATTTCCTATAGTGGGCACACAGTAGTCACTAGCTGTTCATAACTTTGACAATAGCTGGAAGTGGAGAAGTCCAGATACATGGCGTTTCCTTAGGAAACAGTATACAGGCGAATCTCACATTATTGCACTGCACAGAGGTTGCGTTTTTACATAACTTGAAGGCAAAGACCCTCCACCAAGGAAAAGATCACACTCGCTTAATTGCAGTGGTCTGGAACCAAACCTTCGATATCTCTGAGGTGTGCCTGTACAGAGCAGCCTTCACTCCGAAGGCAACCCACTGGCCTATTTTATCTGATGAAAACCAGGTTTTCAACTATTTAGAAGTAAATACAGAATAGGTGTCTTCAAGACATTATTAGTGGAAACTTTTCTCCCTGACTTCTTGGTCCAGGTGAAGACTTCTGCCAGCAACCCTCACCTCTTGCCCTATTTTCATCCCATGAATTAGGATTGCCTTACTTGGTTGGCAGAGGGTGTTAATTTATTAAAATCTATAAGAAGTGAATGGCAGGGATTTTCTTCCCGCTGCCCTGAACCAGTGCAAACCAGGGATCCAGGTAAATGGAACTCCTCTAAATACCCAAACTTCCTTACCTTCAGGTGCACTATCCCAAGTGTTATAACCAATGTATGAGGGGCAAGTATAGAGAAGTGTCAATGGGTCATTACTAAACCACTTTCTCCAAAACATTTATCAGGAAAAAAGGGGGGGAGGTGTTATTAAGTCTCTATCTTGCTAACCCTCATGTTGGCGATCTCTCAACTAAACTCAGGCAAAGGAAAAGAGTATTAGATTAGCCTTGTTAAACTCTAACAAGTTGCTTCAGTGACTCTTACATCATGTATTTCCTGCTTACTCTAAAGACTTTTGAACAAAATATCAAAATTTTAAATAAAGACAGGATCTGATCCTGCACTTGTATGACCCAGCCTCACTCACCTCACCCTAATCTCAGCCCTGGTTCTAATAAAGCTTTATGTACCAGAACAGACACTCGATCCACAAGGACAATATGACCTTTTAAAATATTGCATTAGAACATTATTTGCCTTGATTTCTGAATTGTAGATGTTCCCTTATATTTTTCATTTAGAATGAGCTCCTCACTACCTTCACCCTAGTCCCAACCGCTCTCAATTATACAGTCAACGCTCAGCTAGCCAGCACCCATGGGGATTAGTAGATGCCAGGTAAGTGTAAGTAGACACTCCATTAACTGGATGGAACTCAAATAACTGGCACTCTTAAGCAACCGGCTTTTTGCCGGTTGCTTGAGAATGCCAGTTGCTTGAATTCTGGTTAATGAAGAGTCTACTACTATATAACCTTCTCAGGACACTTTCTAGCTATAGGTATATGAAAGGCTCAAGGAAACACGGGCCAGGACTGTCAACTCATAGTGCTTCATCTCTCTGGCAAGAAAGGATTTTTGGTTTTTGTTTTTTGAGCATTTGAGCACAGGATGCAAAGAAGACCAGAGTCCTTCCTTAGAACTGAACTAGCAGAAAGGAGTTCTCATTCTTCTGGCGTTGCTAAGTCTAGAAAGTAGAACGCTATGGATACAAGAAGGCATCTTCTCCATCATTTGAAAAGGGCTTGAGTACAGAACAAAGCCAATGAGAGGCTAGCAGAAAAACAAAGTCCAGAGGTACTGAGACCCCTTCTAGAATCTGAGGGCTTGGTTCCTACGGGGCAAATGGAGTCAGGCTCTCTCGCCACACTCCGCCAGAATGCTCCTACCTGTGATGTAACTGAGACTTGCACGTTTCCAGGTAGCCGCCATTTTGTTGTTTACGTGCCTTACGTGCTCACGTTTCAGTTCCCGCCTATATAGGGGAAGGGGCCTCTCCGGGAGCGTGTGACGCCCTGTGTGTGCCAACTTCCAGATGTTGTTCCATTGCTGCTCTGCTTCTGGGATACAGGCTATATTTAAGTTACCTGTGGCTCCTCAGTTCTTCTTGGGTCAGCCTGGCTCCACCGCGAGCCGCCATGACCACAGTCATCAGCAGGACAGTGCCTCTAACAGCTTTTTCAGGCACGTGAGCCATATCAGCTACAAGAGCCTCTTATTTCCTTTCCGCTCAAGGTCATTTAAATTGGACTGTTTTCTCATGTCCGAAATAATATCAGGATATTGTTAAAGGTTCTTGGAAGTTTATCATTACTGCACAAAAAATTTTTTCCTTAATTATTTTGGCTCATCTAACTCTTAGAACCTTCAGTTCCAAGATGGCAAATCTTCATACTCAGATAAGTGCTGTTACATGACAAACGGAAGAATCTTTAATAACATAACATTTTCCTGTGATCCAAGACACCTGAGGAATTGCTACAAACCATCACAACTTTCCACTTAACAGTCCCAAGCGTTGCATTACAACTGCCAAACCGTCTGTCCCCTCATGCACTCCCCATGACATCCTAAGGCAGGAGCTAAGCATGGAGGCCACGGGGGCATGGAATACCTCACGTCACCCTGTATGGCCCCAGAGGATGGCTGGTTAGTCAATGACGGGTAAGATTCCTCAAGGGCAGAACAACCTAAGACAGTCACAGTCACGTAGGGGCCATCAGGAGAGAGCTTGGGCTCTGCAGAGGTGAGGCATAGACCCTCACCCTCTCTGAGGTTAATCCCTTGCCCCCTGGCTGCCTTGCTTCCCACTACAGTTTAGCCTGAGATCTGATGGGATGAGCTCAACTATTCCCTCCCTTATTGTATGTTTATACAATAACAATGACACCTTGCCTTGGGGATATATATGTATGTGTAAAGGCATAATACATGCTGGAACACAATGGGGACTTTCGGGAGCAGCCTTAAGGTGTGATCATCTCAGATCTTGGAAAGAGGGAGGTTTTTACTTCTCCATACAGGCCTTACACGCCTTGTATGCTCACCAATAAAAGCTATGCGGTGACCCGATTCGGGGCTTTTTTCAGTCCATGAGGCTGGAGCCCCTTGGCCCCACTTGAAACTTATTTTTGGCTGCTGTGTTTATTCACCTTGTACCGCCCTTCCCATTCATCCACCGCCTATGTCGTGCAGGACGTGGCACCAAGAAAAGTTAAGCACTGAATAGTTTGTCATCAGTGTCCTAAAACTTCTCTCCAAATTCCTCTGTGTACGGTAAACACTCTCATAGGCACTGTGCCTCCAACTGTTCCTTAATATGTCTCGGTTTATGAGAGGTTGTGGAATAAGAAAATGACTAAAATGCATCTAGAATTCTTCCCCAAAATGTCCAGAAAGCTTAAAGCTAATAGAGAAATTCTACCCCAAGAGAACCCTATCAGAAAATTTGTCTTCATAAAATGTCCAACACCTCACCCTACTTTCTCCAAGGAAACTGGGACTCAGTTAATGGGGTTAAGGAGAAATTTCTTCCAAAGGTTCCTAGACTCCTCTGGGTTCTCTGAGTAGCTGATTCCTTGGGCCTCCACAGATGATGGAACACTCAGCTTTGATCCATAATAGAAGATGAAGCCTGATTTTTTTCTTTTTACTTTAAAATAAGATTGCTTGTAATGACTCTAAAACATCATAAGTAGCTGGAAATCTGTAAACCTTTATTTTAAAATGCTTCAGTTTTGTCTGAAGAGATAGTGTGGTTCTGTATTGCCACCCACAGATCCCAACAGAACAGGATCCAGAGAGCTCATTCTGTGCTCAGTGCTAGGCTAAACCTAGGAGGCTGTGTAAGCCACAGGTTAGCATTTCATGGCTCAGAGTATGGAGCGAATAAGAGTGTAAGGCACAGGCTGGAAGCAAGAGACTCAGTCTGTAGAAAATGTGAGGTAGGGGGGCTGTTGTCAGGTTGTATCCTGCTGAGGTGGTACTGAAATCTGTCCTTAAATTTCTAACTGATCTGTGGAACTGGTACCACTTTCTAATTTTTCCACCTGGCGGGGGCACATTTTTGTAATTTGTCCAAGAAGAAGCAGGATATACTAGAGGACGCCCTAGAAATGACAGGCCCAGTGTTTCTGGTTACTGCTCTCAAAAGTACAACCAAAGCAAGGCGAGGTGAACCATGGAACTTTATGTCCAAGTGACAACACTCAAGATTATGGTTTTGAATAAGATAGCAAAGAGCAACAAATAACTTTGATCACAAAATGAATTGATTTTTGAAAATCAAATGCAACTCATCAATCACAGGTAGTAGTAGGCAGAATCCCCTCCCACAAACATCCTAATTCCCAGGACCTGTGAAAATGTTAAATTACATGGCAAAAGGGCATTATATTTGCAGATAGAAGTAAGTTTGCTAACCAGCTGACCTTAAATAGGGAAAGTCTGCTAGCTTATCCAGGTGAGTCCGATGTAATCAGAAGTGTCTTTAGAACAGTCCTAGTAAAAAGAAATCCTATAGTTTAAAATCAAGGGAAAAAAGGGAAATAACTTAGGCAAGCATAGATAAGGTATTAAAAACTTGTATCTCAAAAATCCCACCTATCATATTTCTTTATAGTAAATTAGAAACGCATACATATATTAATATTTTCAAATACACGAAAACTTCACAGGCATACACCATTTTAGAAAGTCTTTTCACTGTGTAAAAAAAGTTAGATATGCTATGGCTAAAATCTTGCCATATGTTAGCCAATTTCTATGGTTTAAAAAAATTGACAAATTTATATAAGGGCCCTCCCCCCCAAAAAATATGAAGTTATCTTCTGGAAGGTGAGCCCCTTGTAGTACAGGCTTCACCCACTAAGTAAGTGTTCTAGGAACTCATCTGCATCAATGTACCAGTAAATTCTGGCGGGGAGGAGGACCCTTTCAATGCATTTGCCCATTTCATGATGGCTGATTTCCACAATGTGTGGCATGACAATGCACCTGCCCAAATCGCACTGAGTGTTCATCAGTTTTTTACCAAAAAATGGCATGACACCCATGCCCCACCCTCCCTATTCACACAGTCTCACCCGAAGTGACTCTCTTTGTTTTCCCGATGAAAAAAGTCCTCAAAGGGAAACATTTTGCTGAGGTGGAAGAGTTGAAACAAAAAATGGTAGAAGCACCAAAAGGCATCAACGTCAACAAGTTCAAAAATTACTTTGAGCAGTGGAATGAGTGTTTTGATAGGTGTATTGCATCAAACAGAATACTTTCAAGGTGACTGAAGGTGAAACATGTAAGAATAAATACATAATTTTAAAATAAATCTAGTTATTTGGGGGGGTCCTCCCTTGTGAAATTTTGTTTATACTGCTTCCAGAGAAAGATAAGCATGCATGTGATGAAGTACAAAATATATGCTGAAAAGACCTTCATATAAGACCTGCAACAATAAACTGTATAGAAGAAGACATTGGTACTAAACTTATAGACCTAGGACTCAAGGAAGACTTCATGAACCTGTCCCCAAAGGCAAGGGAAGTAAAAGCAAAAATAAATGAATGGGACCATATCAAACTAAAAAGCTTCTGCACAGCAAAAGAAACCATCAACAAGGCAAAGAGACAGCCAACTGAATGGGAGAAAACATTTGCAAATAACGCATCAGATAAGGGTCTAATATCTAAAATATATAAAGAACTAATAAGACTTAACAACAAAAAAACAAACAACCCAATTAAAAAGTGGGCAGAAGAACTAAACAGACA